>JABSTQ010003159.1:0-22934 GCA_013358835.2 Ixodes persulcatus
AGACGAAAGCTTGATTGGTCGTCGAAATATTTCTTTTAATGTCCGGCTCCGTTGAGGCGTGGTGACATTCTTTTTCCATTCGTGCTCGATCCTCTTCTTCCTTTCCTTTTTCTCCTAGCGTTCACGCGACACCGTCACATGCCGCCACCTCAAAAAGGCGTCGACCCGACGTACACAATACGCAAAGAAACTGGTGTTAGGAAGACACTTAAAACACACACAAAACATGCGATAGTTGCAAGTGCTGTACACGTATAAAACAGTATTCGAGTACACGCAAAACACAATCGTCCCACGCGGTAATTGCAAGTCCTGTACACATATAAAACAAAATTTTAAGTACAAACACGACACAATCGTCCCACGTGATAATTGCAACTCCTGTACAAGTATAAAACAGTGTTCTATTGAACAGTTTTAGGAGAGTGAAAATTCCGCAACAGGCTCTAGATACGGTTTCAGTTTTTCTGCGTGCACGATGTCCCGCCCTGAACCATCACCGAACTCTATTTCATAATTCACCGGCGATAGCTTGGCCACAACTCGATGAGGCCCAGTGTACATTGTCCGTTTTTTAAGCCCCAATGGCGGGGTCCTCAACAGCACCAACTGGTCTCGTTCTAACGTTATGTCAGTTCGGTGTTCGTCAAATAGTCTCTTCTGCTTCTCCTGAGCCAACTTGATGTGTCGTGCAGCCAATCTACGCGCTTCGTTCAAGCGCTCACGCACGAGCACCACGTATTCGGAGCTTGATTGCAGTTCTTGCAGCTCTTTCCTGTTATAAGCCACATCCAAGGGGAAAACAGGGTCGGGTCCATACAGAAGGAAAAAAGGAGAAGTACGAACTGTGTCCTGAAACCCTGTGTTATAGCAGAACATTATATAGGGCAAAACATCAGCCCACTTCTTTCCAGATGAGGTGGTGATTCGCATCATCTGTTTCAGCGTTTTATTGGCTCGTTCTACGAGGCTGTTGGCAGCTGGGTGATAAGCTGTAGTCGTTGCGTGACGTATACCACGGTACTTGAGGTAATCAGAAGTTGATCTGGCAGTCATCTATGTGCCCCTGTCCGTAACTAGTACTGTGGGGCATCCGTGCTTGAGGATAATTCTCCTCTCGATGAACTTCTGCACCGTCGAAGCCTCAATGTTACGAACAGCTTTCGCCTCAACAAACTTGGTTAGGTAGTCTATGGCAACTATGACAAACTTGTACCTTCGTGAAGCCTGGAAGGGCCCAATTATGTCGAGTCCAACTGTATGAAATGGCACATAGACTTCAATTGGCTGCAGCAGTCCGTAAGGGCACGTCGTAGTCATCTTCATCCGTTGACAAAGGTCACAGCTTTTCACGAACCGTTGGACATCCAGATACAGTCGAGGCCAGAAATATTTACTGTGGATTTTCTCGTATGTGCGACGGATTCTCATGTGTGCTCCGAATCGACCTCCATGAAATTCGTGAAGTACTTCCGCTCGCTTCGTCGCCGGCAAGCATAAAACAAATCGTTCATGCGTTGGTCCTGCATCCCTTTTGTACAATACATCATGAAAAAGCACATATTGTTTACTTGCGCTCTTCTGCTGTTTTTTTGTACCAGCCTTTTTCTGCAGTATCTTAATGATTTTTGTACAGAATGGGTCCTCCTTCTGCTCGGAGGTTAAGTTGGGCTCTTTGACCTCAAACACATCGCAGGTCCGGGTCCTCCCAGTCTCTCCCGAGCCGTTAGTACTCGAAGGTTCCCCTGAGCAGAAGCGGCTTGGAACACGGGACAGACAATCTGGGGCAGTGTGACATGCGCCAGACTTGTACACAACTTCAATGTCGAATTCTTGCAGCAGGAGAGACCACCTGAGCAAGCGTTGGTTTCCCTCCTTGTAACGAAGAACCCAGCAGAGCGCATGATGATCTGTAACAACATGAAACTTTCTGCCCATTAGGTAGGGACGTAGCTGTTCCAGGGACCACTTAACTGCAAGGGCCTCAAGTTCAGTAGATGTGTAGTTCTCTTCAGCTCCGTGAAGAGAACGGCTGAGGTACACAACAGGCCTGTAATCCCCAGTTTCATCTTCCTGGAGGAGGATGGCGCTGAGGCCGGTTCTGGAAGCATCAGTGTGGACCTGGAGGCCGTATTTAGAGTCTTCGGAGAAGTGCTTCAAGATGGGAGGTCCACATAAAGCAGATTTCAGTTCATGGAAGGCGTGTTCTTGTGGAGCACCCCATGTGAAGGCTTCTTCTTTTTTCAGGAGCTTTCTCAAGGGGGCTGCGATGGCACTATGGTTCCAAATGAACTTTCGGAAATAGGACGTCAGTCCCAAGAATGATTGAACTTCAGCC
The DNA here is from genome assembly GCA_013358835.2 of Ixodes persulcatus. Classification (NCBI taxonomy): domain Eukaryota; kingdom Metazoa; phylum Arthropoda; class Arachnida; order Ixodida; family Ixodidae; genus Ixodes; species Ixodes persulcatus. The sequence goes on from JABSTQ010003159.1 coordinate 2,339, forward strand.
GCAGTTCTAGGAACGGGGAATCGTGTTACGGCATCGACTTTTTCTGGATCAGGTGCAATACCTTTCTGGGATACAATATGTCCAAGGTAAGTCACTCTGGTGCAAAACAAATGGCACTTCTGCGGTTTGAACTTGAGATTTGCTGCCTCAAAACGCGCGAAAATATTTCCCAGTTGTCGAAGGTGTTCTTGAAACGTTGTGCTGTAAACAATGCAGTCGTCTATGTAGACCATGCAGTGCGTTGCGATACTTTAGATCACCGATAATGGCATCTACAGTTCGCTGACACGTTGCCGGTGCCCCTTTTAACCCGAACGGCATTCTCAGAAATTCATACAGCCCCCACTGCGTAACAAAAGCTGTCTTAGCGGTGTCGCCAGGTTCCACTTCTATTTGGTAGAATCCTGAAAGGAGGTCCAATGTTGAGAAATACTTGCTCCCACTCAATGCCGCCAGAGCATCATCGATTCGTGGTAGAGGGTAGACAACGTTTTCAGTTACAGCATTTAGCTTCCTGTAGTCCACACACATCCTTGTCGACTTGTCCTTTTTTTGAACTAGAACCAGTGGTGATGCCCAGGAGCTCTTGGAGGGCTGGATAATTTTTGCATCCATAAGGTCTTTTATCATTGCCTTGACCAAATCTCTTTGAGCTGGTGAAATTCGCCTTGGGTATTGTGCAATTGGTTTTGCATCACCAGTAGAAATGGAATGTTTCTCTATCCTACAAGATCCCAGGTGTGCAGTGTCAGTTGCAAAACTAGAACAATATTTCATCAACAGTTGTTTTACTGCCTCCAGCTCTTCGGAGTTCAGTGAAGCCCCCACGTTGAAGCTCAACTCATCAATTATTATCTGCTGCGTTTCGTTGCGGACTTTCGGCACATCTTCCTCGTTCTCAAGATCAGAAAAAACTGGAACATTGCAGGACTGATTCCCATTCGATGGGAGTCAAGTCAACCGCTTCAACAGCTTCTACTTTTTCTGCTGATCCTAAAGATGCCCTCGCAGGTATTTTGGATGGCCTCAAGGAAAAGTTTGTAGCCAAAAGTTTGAAAGTCTTTGTTCCTGCATCGATGACTGTCGGTTGCAGTTCCAACACGTACCGTTCAATAGCTGATTGAGAACCTGTTACGTATAAGATATCACAACTCCTCTCGCTGGCTGGGACTTCCAACATGACTTCGGTGACTTTCCGGGAAAGAGGCGGTACTACTTGGATGGTCGTTGCATAAACCTTGAGTGGTTTTTCGGCTTGGACTGAAAACGTGTTTGTACCCCAGTCGATAAATGCTTTTGATGAGCGTAAAAAGTCATCTCCAAGCAAGACTAAGTCTTCCTTTAAATGTGGGACAACCACAAAAGTCTGTCGGAATGACCTTCCGTCCACCGTAATTTCGATACTCACTTCTCCATTATTTTCAAGTGGCAGCCCATTTGCTCCCACAAGTTTCAGGGAAGATTTTGAAGGTGTCATCTGAAGTCTCTGGCAAACAGCTTCATTCACAAGGCTTCTGGTGGAACCAGAATCCAAAACTGCGCTGAGTTCAAGGGATCCCATAAGGACTGGGACCCGTTTGCCGCCCGCAGAAGATTCACAGCTAACGCGCTGCACTACTGGTGTCTCCCCGCAGGCCCCGAAGACACCAGGTCGGAGTTAGGCCCCGCTTGAAATGCGCGCTGCCATTCAAGAAATTCTTGCGTGAGAGGCTGGGGGCACCACGTAACAAAGTGACCTTCCTGTTTGCAATTTAGGCAAAGCTTGAGTACTTTCTGACGGGATCCTTGAGCCTTGGTCTGGGCTGCATTGTTCTGGCGACGGAATTCCCTTTGGTAGGTCATGCTTGGTCGTGGTTTGTCATTCGCACTGCTCGCTGCAGCGTATTCCTGACGTTTTTCCCCAGGCTGCTGTTGCCCATCAGATTTGACGAAAGTGCACAGCTCATCGGCCCCTCCTTCGTGGAAGTTCGAAACTTTTAATGACTTTTCTTCGGGCTTCTTGGCTTTTCCGCTTGCCCGATCCAACTTCATAAAAGAGTCGAGCAAGTCATCAAGCGATGTGAAGCTTCTATCGAAATACATCCGCGTTGCCTTGTCGCTCAGCGATTCAAGAAGCAATTCGCATTTCTCGGCTTCGCTTCCTGTGAAGACACATTCTTCTATCAGTTGCAGCTTCTGAATAGCGTACTCTATGCACGTTTCTGTGGAGGTCTGTCTTCGAGCGAACATTGCTCTTTGATTTTCCACAGGGCTTTCTAAATTGTAGTGCCGCCGAAACGCGGACTTCACGTCATTCCAAGTGCTAATCTTCTTTGAGTTAAGCTCGAAGCGCATCCAAGCAAAATCTTTGGAAGGTAGCTTTGATATGAGCAGCGGCAGTGCGATATCTTCCGGCACCCCGTAAATTTTAAGCCAACATTCGACCTGATGGAACCAACCAATTACGTCAGTGGAGAGGAGGGGAGCTGCACTTACGGCCGCGGTGGATGGCTGAACTCGATGGTTGATGGTATCTCCCAATCCTCTCCCATGGCTTTGCTGGTTCGAGCCCTTGTCTCTGCTTTCAGATGTACTGCATGAGTTTGGGACGCTCTCTTGTAGTTCGGTATGCAGCAACCGCTGCTGCTTTTTCTTTTTCTTAGATATTTTATTCTGTGGCCCTTGGTGCTTGGAGCCCTCGTCGCTGCTTTCGGAGTTGCTTCTCGAGCTCGCGGCCTCCAAGCAGTTGAGTCTCTCGATTACTGGGGACAGTAATCCGCACACCAGGGTCTCCACGGCTTTCAGAGAAGCGCTATCCCCAGCAGCACTTGCGGAGAGGGCTGGGGGGCTATGTTGCGCTTTTTGGACTCCCAGGAGACTAGGGAGAAGGAAGTGACGTCAACAACGCAGCAAATGCAGATTGGATGTTGATTTTGTTTTCTTCTGTCAACATCCAATCTGCGTTTGCTCTAGTCGTTGACGTCACTTCCTTCTTCCAAGTCTCCTGGGAGTCCAAAAAGCGCAACATAGCACCCCAGGCGTCGATGCGGGTACAGTCTGTTGTTGGCTAAGAAGCTCTGCGATGCGTTGCCTCAATTCAGCGATTTCTTCGTCCCTCTTCGAAAGGATCCGCTGAAGTTCTTCGCTCCGTGCAACTGCCGCCTCAACTTTAGCTTGCAACGACGCGTCACTGCCGCTTTTTGCGCCGTCTTCATCCATCGTTGCTGACGTTGTAGCTAAGCCTTCTCGTTGATGCGAAGAGCTTAATGGGCGATTTGTTAATGACCGCCGTCCCCACATAAATTTACCTCATTACGGAGTCCCCGTTCGGGCGCCAAGTGCGACGAAGCTTGATTGGTCGTCGAAATATTTCTTTTAATGTCCGGCTCCGTTGAGGCGTGGTGACATTCTTTTTCCATTCGTGCTCGATCCTCTTCTTCCTTTCCTTTTTCTCCTATCGTTCACGCGACACCGTCACACAGATCACTTCTGGTTAAAAGTTTACCGAAAGTTTGCCCTTCATACCGATCTACTTGTCCCTGTCTGGGCGGTGAAAGCGTTTAATTCACTTTCTTTTGTTTCATCAAGATTGTACCGCTTAACCGATTAAAATAATTAATCGATTAATCGGTAGGTTAATCGATCAATTGCCCAGTGCTAGTTATTATGTTGTGTTGTCCTTCGTCCTTTCCCCAGTCTCGGGGGTTTGTCTAAAATTGTGTTAAACTTTCACCAGCTCGTTTGCGCCCTAGCGTTTTGTTCAAGAAGAATATTTATTAATGGTCGACACTAATATTGAAAGAATTAAATGAGAAGGAAAATCATACAAATATATACAGGTAGTTTTCGACAAACGAGAATCATGTTTTTGTGCCCGAGTAAATAAACTAGGCAGCGCAAAAAACTCCGTGAGAATGTGACGCTAGCGGTTGGCATTGTACGCGAAAGTTCCAGAACCTGACCTTACTTGGATAAAAAGATAATTGAGAAAATTGAACTTTCTTTATGAAACGACGTCCACATAAGCCTAATATCGTCAATACAGAACTCTACATTGTGGACGATTGTGGGATTTATATCAGTGGAAAGAGTTGTCAGCAAGAAAGAGAATATTGTTTTCTTTCTTGCTGCCATTTTGTTTTAATTTTTTTTTTTTTAAATTGAAATAGATGCCATGGGCGCCCACAAGGTCATTTTTTTCGTTTTGACAATTAGGCTAAGGTGAACGTAGGCTAACGGGGAAATTCAATTTTTTTTTTTTTTTTATTTATCTTTTGATCTAGGCAACGTCATGCTCTCAAACTTTCGCGTTCTATCCCAACCGCTAGCGTCACAGTCTCACTGAGTTTGAGGTTTCTGCGATGCATAGTTTAATTACCCGGGCCCAAAAACAGGGTTCTCTTTTCTCGGGAACTCCGTGCATATTTTGCCTGAACTTCCAGACTATGATGCCGTGATGTCGGTCGTGTCGTGGAGCTAAAGGTCGCGAGAAAAATGGATAAATGGTGGTATCTGGTGGCTGATGTGATAAGAGAGAACTAGGGTCCCGTTCTCCTGATGATATCACTTGATTATAATCTCAACCACATGGCTCCACACCGTGGTACTATCGACGCTCGCGTACATTGTCACCTCGCACAGGCTCGCGTGCGTTGAGCTTCACTGCTTCGCACCGGTGCGCCAGGAGAAGCGGCTTTCGCGGACCCCATATGGGTCGGTGGTGATGATGGAGGACCTCGTTCGTGGTGAGAGGAAGAGAAATGTATAGCTTAATTATAATAATGATTTAATAAGGGGTTATGACTAAGGTCTAGCGTAAAGTAGACTTCTCTCATTGACATACACACGAAAAACTTACCAGAAGATTGAAACGCTTCTTCTCAATCTGAACAAAAGACAACTTTTACTGCCGGGTTTGACTGGTGATTCAAGGAATCACGGACCCCTAGAATGCCTTCGCGGGCCCCAAAGGATCCGCGGACCCCCATTTGAGAACCAGTAGCGCAATGGGCTCGGGCATTATGCTCGGTAATGAAAGATCGACCTTTTTTGGTCTTGATTGTTGGTTAACTTCTAATTTTAAAAAGCTAAGCTAAAAGAAAAGAGGGGAAAAATGAAAGACACAATATTCTGTAATGCAGAATTAATCTGCAGCTCTTGAGGAGGAGGAGGTGAGGGTATGTCCCTCTTCCCCGCTTGCTGCCCTCCCATTTAGCGGGAAATTTTCGCAAAATTTCTTCTTCCTCGCCTGCTGCCCCCCCCCCCCCCCATTTAGTAGGGAATTTTCGCTAAATTTAGTGATAATTCTCCCGCTAAATTTAGCAGGGAAACTGAATTGGTGTCGAGGTCACATGACGTCAATTTCCCCGCTAAATTTAGCAGGGAAACTTAACCCGCTAAATTTAGCGAGAAAAGTTTTCCGTTCAAATCGACAGGAAAATTTTCCCGCTAAATTTAGCGGAAAAATTTCCCCGCTAAATTTATCAGGAAAATTCACCCGCTAAATTTAGCGGAAAAGGTTTTCCGCAAAATTTAGCACAGGGTTGGGCAGAAGTACTCAAAAACGTATTTGAAAATACAAATACTGGGATGCATTAAAATAGTAGCTAAAATACTTATACTAAAATATATCTGTAAAAATGTATCGCGATATGTATCAGAAATACATTTTAAATAGAGGCAAAAAGTCTTTGGAAATACAAATACAGGAATACATTTTAGGGAGGGCAGAAATACAAATACAGAAATACTGATACTGGAATATATTTTTCAAATTTGTTTGAGACGCCAACTGAGATGAAGCTTGAAGTGGAAGTTTTTGATCTCGAAATTACTTTCCCGTAGGCTTGGCAATTTGCCTTGAAGGTAGTGGTTTCGGACGAAGAGGAGTCCTCAATGGGCTCGAAAAAATGTTCCATCAAGGATTGACCGCGGTCCTTTCCCTGACAACCTGTCTGTCTGAAGAGTGAGGCGAAAAGACTTCGACCTCTAAATAAATTCTGTCACCCAAAATCCCATCAAAACGTCGCAACGCCCCTTTCCAATAAGGACGCCCCTGTCAACATTAATCACATGACGTCACGGTGGAATGAACTGTTATTCTTTTATCTGTAAGTGTGGCCTTGAACATAAAACTTTACCCACGCTGCTGAATGAAAGGACAATAAGTACAGTAAACTTTCGTTAATTCGACCTCGACGGGACCTTGAAATTTGGTCGAATTATCCGAATGACAGAATTAAAAAAAGAACAGAAAAACGGTTAAAATTAAACTTCCTTTTATTGTCCAAAGTACTCACGGATGGTCTGCTGCTGTCTGCGCTTAAAACGCACGTCCAAAAGCATGCTCTGCAGAGCAGCGTAACTAAACGTCGCGTCCTCAAAAAAGTCGCGTTAAAAAATAAAAAAAGACAAAACGAACATAGTAAGTTTTACGAGCCGACTTTGGCGCCCAGCAGCCAGACCTTCGGCGACAAAGAAAAATAAAAAAAAAAGGAAAAGAGAATTTGCGCTTTCCCACGCGCAAGATGGACCGCACACGATGCTACAGAAAAGGAAAAGTGCCCTGAGCGCGCGCTGAGAAAAGCGACTTAGGCGCCGAACGGCCAAACCGTTGGCAACTGAAAGGAAAAGGAAAAAAAAAAGGAAAAGAGAATTTGCGCTTTCCCACGCGCAAGATGGACCGCACACGATGCTACAGAAAAGGAAAAGTGCCCTGAGCGCGCGCTGGGAAAGCGACTTTGGCGCCGAACGGCCAAACCGTTGGCAACTAGTCTTCGTTTCACATTATCTGCGAGCGAAGCCAAAGCTAGAAGCGCGAGACCAGCGCTTTTAGATGCGGAGCATCTCTTGCTCGGGTCTATGTCCCGCGGCGTCGTAGTCCGCACTCACACTACGCATGCGCAACTCTCCTCCTTCCCTCTCCAACAGCTGCGCGTTACTCTCTCCGCTCTCTCTCTCTACCAGCTGCGTGCACTTCGCGTGCGTTCGCTTCTACTCACACCGCGCGCGCATGCGCAACTCTCCTCCTCTAGTCTCCTCTCCTTCAAGTGTGAATATAAGCAGCGGTAGCGCGCTGCGCGCGTTCAGTTCAGCGCTGTTGGCTCCACTTCACTCCGTTCTTCCGATGAAGTGTGATGGAAGCAACAGTCCCGTCAGTTAGTGGGTTGGCGCAAGTAGAGTTCCTGTATAGGCTCCCTACGGGAGCCAGAGTTGCGCGTTCATGCATGGCATGTGGATACAGCTCCTCACGTGACTGAATTCGGCGAATAGCAGCGCCGCGCGTTCGAGGCGCGCGGCGCTCTCAAAAGCCGGGGAAGGTACGCCGGGGCGCGTGCAACGTCTACTTTGCTGCACGACACTTGATACGGCTCCTCACGTGATCGGATCTCGGCGAATAGCGGCGAGGGCGGCACGCGGCACGTGGAATCAAACGCGCAACTCTGGCTCCCGTAGGGAGCCTATACAGGAACTCTAGGCGCAAGCAAGCGTCAGCACCACCCCACAAACTAACAGCAACGCTACGTCCACTGAAGACAAAAACGTTACTAACAACGTTACTAACACCGTTAATAACGATCCGCGATGCTCCACATCACCCCATGGTTCCCCTCGGGAAGATGGTGTAATTTTTTTAGTTTCTCCCCAGCTCGCGCGCTCGAGCAAAGCCTGAACGCACGGAACTTTCGCGCTCGCGCTTCCAGCTTTGCCTTCGCTCGCACATTTCATTTCATTTCATTTCATTTATTATATACTCTCAGGGCCCGAGGGCATTACAGAGAGGAGTGGAATAATACATCAATATAAGTGAACAATGAAAACAAAACGCAAAAAAAAAAAAACACGAGGTACAGAATTGCTATGGAACATTATTGAAAACATCAGTTATGGCGGTTTTCAAATCAGCAGCGTCAGTGAGTGAGACTACGGATGCGGGAAGGCGATTCCAGTCGACAGAGGTCAGGGGTAGGAAGGAGGCATAAAAGGTGGAGGTGATGTAGTAGGGGATTCCTACTTTTAGTGGATGATCGGTGCGCGGCGATATGTATGATGGTTCTGAAAATAATGAGGTTCGAAGTGCTGGGTTAAAGTGGTAAATCTTGTGAAATAAGCAGAGGCGAGCTATTTTTCTACGAGAGGAGAGGTTGGGCAAATATAGAGACGCTTTCATGGAGGTGACGCTAGCTGTACGGTGATAGTTAGAAAGTATAAAACGTGCGGAGCGATTTTGAATGGATTCAATGGATGATGCTAGGGATACGCCAGGGTTCCAGATAGAGCCTGCATATTCAAGTTTGGTGCGCACTAAAGTTTTATATAGGAGAAGTTTAAGTGAGACAGGGGCAAGGGAAACGTTTCTTCTGAGATAGCCTAATAAGCGATTAGCGTTATTAGTGATATATTCGACATGGATGTTCCAGGAGAGATCGTTAGTTATATGAACACCGAGATATTTATAGGTTGACACAGAAAGCAAGGTGGAGTTATTAATGCAGTAGGAGGGACAAGTGTTATTTTGACGGGACACTCTCATGGATCTACATTTAAAGGTGTTAAGTTCCATAAGCCAATTATCGCACCAGCGGGTGACGTTGTTAATATCGGTCTGAAGAGCAGATACGTCAGAGTCGTTAATGATTTCTTTATAAATTACACAGTCATCAGCGAATAGGCTAATAGAAGAGGATACATGCGTGGGAAGATCGTTAATATAAATAAGAAATAAAAGTGGACCTAATACGGAACCTTGTGGGACACCGGACTTAACACGTGAGGTTGAAGAATTAGTTCCGTTAGCGTGAACAAATTGGTAACGGTCTGATAAAAACGATTCTATCCAAGCGATTATATTGAGATCTATGTTAAGTTTACGTAGTTTATGAAGAAGCAGCGCGTGAGGAACCTTGTCGAAAGCTTTTGAGAAATCAAGAAATATGCAGTCTGTCCTGGAACCCCGGTCAAGTGTTACGTGAAGGTCATGAGTAAAGGTTAGGAGTTGAGTTTCACATGAATAAAACTTTCGAAATCCATGTTGCGCTGAGTTAAAAAAGGAGTTTGAGTCTAGAAAATTGAAAATGTTAGTATAAATGATGTGCTCAAGGATTTTACAAGGAATGCTCGTTAAAGAAATGGGACGAAATTTTAAAGGGTTATGCTTATCGCCCCCTTTGTGGAGAGGGATCACCTTCCCCACCTTCCAATCTTTTGGTAATTCTCCTTGTTCAAGTGATTGCGAAAACAATTTAGATTAGATAATGCATGAGTACATATTAGTGTTTTTCAAAAACTTAGCATTAATATTATCAATGCCTGCTGTCGTATTGGTTTTAAGGTTTTCGATAATGTTAGATATACCTTCACAGTCTATGATAACAGGAAACATGGGCAAAAAATCATAAGTTCTAAATACCGGACAATCTGAGGTTACCGTGCATGAAAAAGATCCAACAAACACATCATTTAACACAAAAGAACACAGTTCACTGGGCACCTCCTCTTCATGGGTGTCCCTAAGTACTATGCCAGGACTAGAAGGAGGGTTAATAACTTTCCAAAATTGACGCGGATTGTTAAGTAACATTGACGGCAGTGTATTGTTAAAGTAATGTAATTTTGCCTCTTCGATTGCTTTCTTATATAGGCTAGCTGCAACATGGTAGGCTTCCCAGCGTTGTACATTGTCCAATAGCTTTGCAGAGCGAAATAGTCGTTTCTTTTTATTTGACAGCTTTTTCAGTGTCACGCTGTACCACGGAGATTCTGGTGAAGAAGATACCACGCGTAGGGGCACATGTGCGTTCATGAGTGACATAACTTTTTCTTTAAATTAAACACCAGTTATCATCAACTGAGCGCTCAGCAAAACAACCTATGTATTCCTCTAGAAAACGACAAAGTTCATTGTTGATTGAGTCAAAATCAGCCCTAGCATAGTCAAAAAATGTTTTCGTGTTATTGGACTTATTGCGTCCAGGAATGTCTAACAAGAAATGTAGTAGGGAATGATCACTAAGACCAGGCATGTAAGTTAACGAGGAGATCAGCTCAGGCGATGTTGTTAATATGAGGTCAAGCACAGCAGCAGTTGTTGAAGTCGTACGCGTCGGTTTCGTAACAGTTTGAGAAAAATTGAAATCTAAACAAAGATTCAAAAACTCACTACATTCGGAAGAGAAGTGACTAAGGTTTGCACCCTCGTCTGACCATATTATAGATGGGTAGTTGAAATCACCCAACAGTAGTATCGGTGCATTCGGGAAACGAACAATGACTGCGTTGATGGCACCGTGAAGATTCGTTATAAACGCGGTATTGCTAGAGGGAGGGCGATAACACACGCCTAAAATATATTTTTTTTATTTTTTAACTGGAGACCAACCCATAGTAGCTCGAGTTCTGAAACAATATTGATTTGAAACGATTGTACATTTTCTGCAACCGCGACCAACACCCCTCCACCCCTTCTTTCTTCCCTGTCGTGACGATAGAAGTTGAAACGTTTCTGACAGTGCAAAATTTCACAGTTGCGTATCTTACTGGACAACCATGTCTCGCTTAACACAACAATATCCGCGTTAGAAGAGTCCACAACTTAAGACAGATCATCCCGTTTATTCATAATGCTTCTAATGTTGGTAAAAAGAACAGAAATATTATTATCAGGCAAAGTGTTGGTAGTAGCAGCCTCACCCCTCCTAGAACGTTATGACGAAGCTGAAGCTTGATTAGAATTTACGACGTCACATTCAGATGATTCAAGATCCGGCTGACGAGCAGAAGCACGGTTAATAATTCCGGCGTTACGTCTAGGTAAATTCTGTTCTGGCCCGCGGGAGTTCAATTCACTGACACAGTCTGTTTGGGGCACATAGATATAGCACTTATTTCCAATGAGCAGTTTGTCGAAGCGCAGCTTGAAAGGTAGATCCTGTGGTTTTGCAAATTCTAATAGCTTTCGCCGCGCAAGGCGCACCGACGGTATAAAATCCTCACTCACGGAAAATGACGTTCCTTTGAATTTGTAGGCCTTGGAAAGTACGGTCTCTTTATCTTTGTACGAAAACATTTTTACAATTATTGGGCGACATTTTTGGTGAGTATACATACCGAGACGATGCGCCCTTTCGATACATGACGGTGCAAGTACAACTCCTAACCTCTCGAGACACTCGTCTACAACAGTCTTTTCCGACTGCGCCCATGTTTCCTTATCCTTATCGGGGAAACCAAAAAAAAAAAAGAAGATTTGATCTGCGCGCTCTGCTCTCTGCGTCATCACAGCGTGCCCTGAGCTCCGATATCTCGATTGATGCCGCGGCTATCTGTGGGGAAGGGCCCACGTCGCTGTTAACGCTGACTGATTGCACCGTAGAAATATCAGTTTCTAACTGGTTGACGCGTGCAGTGAGATTACTCAGCGATTTCTCGGTGGAATGCTGTTTAGCCTTTAAGTCTTTTACTTCCTGGAGGATGTCGGTTTGTCCGGTCTGAAGCGTAACAACTATTTCGTAAACTTTGTTGAGTAGCTCCTCTTGCGCCTTGGTCATGGGTCCAGGGTTGGTTTCAATATCCCCACCAAGTAGTAGAAGCAGCCCATATCCCACACTTTCGACATATGTAGAAACAACGCTAAACAGTTCTAAAAATTCAAGATACAACGTAAAGCATGCCTTGGGGCCTGGCAGCACAAACAAACACAAATAGTTGCTTTTGAATTCAAAGTAATTGAATTTACTATAGTCGGTTACAAGTCAAGAAGGTAGCGGCAAATGCCCCTCAAAGGGAATCATATATCCCTCCGCCACCTCCGCATCCAATAGCGTCCCATCGTTTCCGTGACGTCGCGGCCAACGCGCGAGGAGGGTCTTGCCTTTCTGTACATATTTGCTTTATCTTTCGACTTTGACTTAGCATTGTGGAAGCCACGAGAGGGAGATTAGAGTCTTTCCCTTCCGATGCAAACAAAGACGACTTACGGGGATTAGCGTCCCCCTCCGATTGATACAAAGGCTGCTTTCAGGGGCTCGGTTCCCTCTCCGATGAATACAAAGGTCGCTTTCTTAAAACGTGGGGGTCCCGCGACAACTTTTCTTGGCAATGCAGTGGAGGGTACAGGCCCGCGTTCCCTCTCCCATTTTGAGTGTACGCAGGCTCTCCTCCTCTCCCCATTTCCGGGGAGAAGAGGAGAGCCCGTGCACACTCAAAATGGGAGAGGGGACGCAGGCCTGTACCTTCCACTGCATTGCCAAGAAAAGTTGTCGCGGAGTATTGGGCAGGAGATCAAACTATAGGGGGCGCTCTGACCCGTTTGTTGTCCCCATACTCGGTGTTTACTCAACACAAGGCCTGTGCACATGCCTAGAGGCCTTATGGGCATGTCCATGTCATCTTCTACAATAGAGAGCGGGGCACAGTTTAATGTAAAAAATACTAACAATCGACGAAGCGACGTTAAGTGCCGGATCTATCCCTAGAGAATGCGAGCTTGACCCACTTCGGCTTTTGTGCTGAGCTGGGACCGTGCATGCTGCATTGTTCATGCAGGCCCGAGAGGTAACAAAAGAGACCCTCCTCCCCCTCACCGGAGAACACCAACTCCAGCCGAACGCTGACGCCGCGTTCGGTTATCTCGGCCGAGCGTTGAGTCATTGTATTTGTTGTCCCCATCCGTGTAGTTCTAAAGTTAACCGCTTGGGGCGTCACGGTCGCTCCTCCTCCCCAATAGTTGCCACCACTCTGTGGCCATTATCTATCCATTGAAGCGGAACAAGGAGCGTTTCCAGTGAACTCTTCTTTCGATTGCGGAGGGATTTGAAACCGGTGCACCACGCTTGTGGGAGGAGCTTCTCCTACCTTCTTAACTTGTAACCGACTATAACCTGCAACGAAACGACAAAAAACTTAGGCATCCTGATCCGGCTGTCGCTGTCAGGCCCACTGGCGAAGTTGAAGGATGCTGCCGCTTTTCTACCCTGTGGCGCTGAGGTCGAAGTGGCTCTTGATGGTAACTGGTTGGGTCCGAACGAAAACTGCACCGTAGGGAACACGTGCTGCCCAGTCCACGAGGAGTGGCCAAGCGATAACGGAAACTTGTTTACAGTTGTAACTGCCGATGTCGCCGATGAAACATTGCCTCCGATGACGGTGTTGACGCTTTCCGATAGCGATGGACAGGACGGCACCAGGAACGTTAACAGCAGCTGCAACGAAACAACAAAAAACTTAGGCATCCTGATCCGGCTGTCGCTGTCAGGCCCCAAGGTGAAACGAAGTATAAAAGGAAAAGGAAAAAAAAAAAGGAAAAGAGAATTTGCGCTTTTCGGCGCCCAAGATGGACCGCACACGATGCTACAGAAAAGGAAAAGTGCCCTGAGCGCGCGCTGAGAAAGCGACTTTGGCGCCGAACGGCCAAACCGTTGGCAACTAAAGGGAAAAGGAAAAAAAAAGGAAAAGAGAATTTGCGCTTTTCGGGGCGCAAGATGGACCGCACACGATGCTATTTATTTATTGTCTAAAACTCTAAAACGATGCAAGTTCTATACATGGGTTGCACGTGACGTCATATCCTTCCTCCTTTCTGGTGGCCAAAACCTGCTGTTATACTTCGTTTCACCTTATGTGCGAGCTGAGGCAAAGCTGGAAGCGCGAGCACGAAAGCTCCGTGCCTTCAGGCTTTGCTCGAGCGCGCGAGCTGGGCAGAAACGCAAAAAGCGCTGGTCTCGCGCTTCTAGCTTTGGCTTCGCACGCAGATAAAGTGAAACGAAGTATAATGAAGCTGTACTCACTAGTTTCCGCTCGCTCGCGACGCTCGTGTACTGCTCGTAGAATATGCACAGTAAAGGCTACGCTCGAGGAAGATCGGCCACCAGAAAGGAGGACCAAATTACGTCAGTGCAATCTATCTATACTCTGTTTCACCTTATGATGTACCGCAGGAAAGCCTACAAGCGCGAGCTCCTTGCTCCTGGGCACATCTCGGCGGCACAAGCTCTCGTGCGTCAAGAGCAGCTGCCAACGCTTTGAGCTCGAGCTTCTAGCCTTCTCTGCGGTACAACATAAGGTGAAACGGAGTATAGTCATAGACACGCAAAAAAACCGCATCGCGAAAAAACATTTTCCCGCACGCGCGCGCACCTTTTTAGTTTTGGCGTTTATATTTCCCGCCGTTCACCTCCTCGCTTATTTTGATCGGTGACGTCAAAAATCAGGAAATTTAGAAGCTTTGTAGGTGACATTTCTATAACATTTAATAACGGCAATCGTAAAACATGTTTTCTAACGCAATTTCGAACGCACTACGGCCCCTCTTTTTGAAATACCAAAAATCAGAGTTCGGTGTGATGTTGCTTCCTAGATTTGTACCCTCCCTCGGAAAACTTGGCGGCGCTCGTTGGCGAGTCGGGGAAGAAACCGGTTTTTTCCCGCGCCGGCGCCTTTCTAACCGGCAGGCTCACCTCCTCCTCGCTTGGGGTCGCCGTGGCAACGGCGCTTTGCTTCATAGCGTGGAGCGGAGGTCCGAAAGAAAGTCGAGTCGCAGGAGACCGCAGAATTAGACTCACTGCAGTACTGGCGCGGATCGCGCGGGAACTTCAAATTCGGAATTTGTTTTTTTTTTTAATTCACAAATACTGAATTTTAAAGTTTCGAATTTTGAGGGTAATGTCCCGGCATCGTTTTCAATCGTTTCGGATAATAAAAAAAATATGATTTTGATGTGTCAGTGCCCCTTTAAGAGCGCGCGCGCGCTGTCTCCGCGCCCGACCACGTGCTATGTTCTCCGCGCTACTCCACGCCAGATTGGTTGCGCTGGCTCGTGTCATTCGCTACGGTCCATCTCAACGGCGTAAAGGAGCAGGCGCATATTAGCGCACGTTCGGCTTTGCAGCAAAAGGCACGTGTTTCGCCGTACGTTGGTGGTTTTTCTGCCGTGGTGCCGTGCAATGTGAGCCCGCGTGCATTCGCTCAGGACGAATTATCCGATGCAGAGTCGTCCCGAGTTCGAACTATCGAACTTTTCCTCCCATAGAAATGTATGGGCGCTCGCCGGGACTTTTGAACAGGATCGAATTAAACGAAAAGTCGAATTAACCGAGGTCGAACTAACGAAAGTTTACTGTACTTTCGTTGTAGGTGACCTCATTGAAGATCTGGCAGGAGTGTCATTTGGAATTTTCGAGAATAATGGACGACCTGAAGCATCCTGGAAGTTGGAACACATGTCTTATCTTCTTTTACGGTTGAAAAAAATACGGTGGCATCGCTGTTGTGACGGTCCTTCCTGCCGACCCTACACTACCGACGCGTGGATTGTAGTCCTCAAGTTTCGCCTAGCATCATTCAAACAGAGACCTCGTGAATTGCGACCCGATATTACCGGCACAGGTGCGAGCTCTCCCAGAAACAGTGCGGTCGAGACGAGTCGCAGGTGTACGAAATCCGAGTCGGCACAGCGAGGCCACGTCTGGCCTCCTTCCTGGGTTTCGAATCACCAGAGCAGCGGGTCACGTTTATGTCAACTGATGACGTACCCTTGAGCCGTGCAATATTACGGACAGAGCCGAAGATGCATTCGGATACATATGTTGAACATTCACTGCATGAGTCATCCTGCTATTTCAAGTCAACCACCGCCAGCCTTGTGATGCGACGGACTGTGACTCAGCTTTGCCGGCTGGGTGTACTGTGTACGCTAAGGCAAGAGAGGCGGTTAGCAGCGGGCATTGGATGCCAGCAAACAATGACCGATGAAATCCCTACCTATAAGGACCTGCACAGAGATGCTCTGACTCCTAAGGCCCCTGCTGACTCCACTCCTGGCACGCCACCTGGTTCGAGTGCCCGACTTTGCAACACTTCTCCGAAGAGGGAAGAGGACGCATAGAAAAATAGTTTGGAGAACCGGAATGAACCTTGGTCAGCATTGTAACAATGCCCAGGCATCTCCTTGACCCTGGTGCCCTCAGAAGTTAAAAAAAAAAGAATGCGTCCGGAGTTGTTTTTTTTTTTTTTTTTTTTTTTTTCCGAGGGAGGGGGGGGGGGAGTATTTTTCAAGAAATGTAACGAAATACATTTCATCCCGATTGTATCACGATACCAAGAAACATTCCAAATGTATTTCAATACATAGTTCTCACGTGACGTCATTCTAGTCGCCATTCCCAGGTACTAAGCGTCCCATTAATGCAGTGGAGGGTAGGTTTGCACGCGCCTCCGCGAGCGTCTCATATCGTGCTCTTTATTCTGTAGAAGGCTGGCCGCACGTGCAAAGGACGCCATTGCTGGGTACTGGGTGACGTCAGTGCAAGCTATGTATACAGATACTGGTGACAAAAATGTATCACGATACAGAAATACAGATACAAAATGTATTTCTGAAATACTATCGCAATACATTTGTATCGCGATACTGCCTAACCCCGATTTAGCGGGAAAGTTTCCCGTAATGAAACGCTCGCGGTTACGTTGACGCGGATGCCGACTCCGCTCAACCCGGAAACGGGCGCCCAAGAGTTGCGCTCTAAAGAAACACACACACCTACTTTGAATAAGTAGTCATGAAAGTTCAGCAGTCAATTGATCGTTTGCGGGGTTCATGGCGCAGAAGCTCCAATGGCCATACTGCGTCAAAGAGTAAACTAAAAAAAAAAAAAAGAACGCACTCACAGCTAACATTGCAGCAGTTTATCGAAAAGTAATTGAATTCTGACTAAACCCTGGCTCCATGCCGCTAGCTCGCAGAATCAAGGG
This sequence comes from Ixodes persulcatus, assembly GCA_013358835.2. NCBI lineage: Eukaryota > Metazoa > Arthropoda > Arachnida > Ixodida > Ixodidae > Ixodes > Ixodes persulcatus. The sequence goes on from JABSTQ010003159.1 coordinate 19,064, forward strand.
GGGTCACTTTTAAAGCTCGGCTCTAATTTTTGGTATTATTTGGAGGCGATGGTTTTTGCACTTTATGAGATTAGATACTTGAGTTTGGTAGGTTCATAAATATTGGTGGAACGTATGTTCATAGGTGTTTTAGCGGATATGCTGGTTTTAGAGCGCACCTCTAAAGGCCCGTTCACACACTTGCGTTCGGAGCGACCGCTATGCTTACGAACGAATGCAACCGCTGCGACTTCAACGACAACTGTGCGCGACGTGTACACACACATGCAACCGCATGAAACCACACGAATCAACAGCCAATGAGAAACGAGCTTAATCCAGCTACGCTGACAAACATGGCGGACGGTTTCCTGCCCGACGCGAGGTCCACCGTCCTCACCGGAGGTTTCGGCTACGGCGTACAGTCACGAAGATCTGCTGTTTACTGTGCGCCTACAATAGCTGTGTAAAGGCTGGTTCAAACATCTGAAACGAACCCGTTATCCACGACTGCGTCCGTTGGGACCGGAACGACCGCTCTGCGCCGCGCGTACACTCCTGCAACAAGCGCAGTGCGTCGGCAGCACGGCGACCGCCTCTCCGCCGCCGTCAGCTGTTTCAGCGGTGCCTCTAAAAAGAAGGGGACGCGCTGCCACTCACTTACGTAACAGAATATAGACAGACCGTCTTCTATGACCACAAACTTTATTTGTTATTTTTCAGGATACGCTTGCAGGGTAGTACAGGGTGTCACAAAAGAAAATTTACACGGTCTTTTTTACCGCAAAAATAAACTAGGCATCGCCGAACGCTCATTCTCCGTCCAAATGTAGAGCTAGAGGTCACAAGCAGATGCCAAAGTTTCAGCCCGATCCGATAACTTAATCAAAAGTTATAAGTGATTTTCTGAAAATTTCAATGGGAAAATGGAACCCATTTTTGGCCGTTTTCGGTTTCTAGTGCCATAGAGCCCCATGTGTTCGAAAACTCCGTCGGCCGCCATTTTCCAATTTAAATTATCAGAAAATCAGTTATAACTTTTGATTAAGTTATCGGATCGGGCTGAAACCTTGGTATCTGGTTGTGACCTCTAGTGCTACCTTTGGGCGGAGAATGAGCGTTCGGCGATGCCTAGTTTATTTTTGCGGTAAAAAAGACCGTGTAAATTTTCTTTTGTGACACCCTGTACATTAAAAAAAGAAAAAAAAAGATGCAGTACGCCGGCTTGCACGATCACGACTTTAATACACAACTTTGCCAACAGTACAAATCTCGCCACATACCTTTTCTACGATTATAAAAGACAATGTAATCTTAGCAGCGATATAGCAACGTAGAAATATAATTTAGTGACCAGGGGGGCTATGTTCGACAAATGTTTCGTTTCTTCTAAAAAGAAACGGAAGTGACGGAAGTGCCGATATTGCGTCTGATTGGTTACAGGTTCAAACGACGAAAGAGGGAACTTTCGTCATTTGGGCTTCTAACCAATCAGACGCGATATCGTCATTTCCGTCACTTCCGTTTCTTTATAGAAGAAACGAAACATTTGTCGAACATATCCCCCAGATAGACGTTGCGAGCGTTCAGGATTGCTAACACTAATCACCTTTCTGGGGTGATGAAAACGCGTGAAAATTCTCATCCTTTGTACGGTACGCACCAGTAATACCTTGAACTTGAGCATACGCATGGAATGCGCCAAAAAACAAATCCGGGCGATGTTCGAGGACACAAATGCATAGAAAGCACCACTGTAGTCGAAGTAAATAAAAGCGACGGCACGGGCGTTTCTGCTGTCTTGAGAGTGCCGCCACGACATCGCCGCACGAGTAGGTGGATCTTCCCTTCTAGTACGTGCTGGGTTATCATAGCGACACACGACGAAAATTCATAGTCAAGGGTAGCGCTTTTACGCGGAACGATGAGCTTACATCACGCTATGGTGTACTAGAATAATCACGCCGTCCACGTCGACGTTCACCACCGACGCCATGTTTGCAGGAGCCGGCCGGCCGGCCCGCGACCGGCATGCAACGCGCACGAGCAGTTCTCCTCGACCTGTGATTGGTCTGTCGTTGCGGTTGTTTCCAACGCAACGGTAAAGTTGGGCTCGCTCCAACTCCTTGCGTCGTGAACAACACGTGCGAGCGTCCCTCCGTCGCTATGGCAACTGACGGTTGGAGACCCTTGCAACGGTCGTTTCGGTTGTTCCAGTCGTTCCGGTCGCTGCGGACGCATGTGTGTGAACGGGCCTTTAGGCGCCCGTTTCCGGCTTGAGCGGCGTCGGCGTAACCGCGCGGTGCATCATGGGTAAATTTCCCCGCTAAATTTAGCGGAAAAATGTCCCCGCTAAATTTAGCGGAAAATTTCCCCGCTAAATCTAGCGGAAAATTTCTCCCGCTAAATCTAGCGGAAAATTTTCCCCGCTAAATCTAGCGGAAAATTTTCCGCTAAATGCGGGAGGGCAGGAGAGAAGGAGGGGCATTGCCTCCTCTACGTACTTTCCTCTCCTCCTGCTCAAGAGCTGTGCTCTAATTCGGCGTTACAGGGAGTTGTAAACGGCTTTCATTTTTTATGGAATTTTACATAAATGATATTTGCAGGCTATATAAACTATGTGTAAAAGAGGAGTGGCAGAAACACCTCATCTTAACTGGAGTGTCTTGTTACGATTCATTTTTCAACCATTTTTTTTCCTTAATCCCCGTTGTAAACGGAACCTACTTTGACCTGAGCCTTATTTCTAAGAAAAAATTGCGTGTCCTATTGTGCTTTTTATGATTATTTCTATCTATTTTAATTAGAAGAGGTATAAGTAATATGCTTCAATATCGGAGATGAGCCCTCAATTATTATCGAAGATTGACACATTTAGAGATGCAAACGTTTAATTTTCAAGTGATCTGCTCACATACGTTGGCATCTGCTCCAAGGTGTCAATGGCTGCGCCCCAAACCAAGAAATGTTTTCGAGTAATGTTTCTACATGTATTAAAGTTTAGGACTACGTATAGGACGACGTCGAGGACAGCTTCCAGGAGATTGATGCCAAGTACGGCGACTTGGGCTACCTCTAGGACGATGTCAAGGACGGCGTCCAGGACGACCTCAAGAACGATGCCTAGGACGACTTCTAGCACAACCTCTTTAAGGACGATGCCGAGAACGACACCTAAAGGACGACATATAGGACGACCTCTAGGACGACGTCAAGAATGACGTCTAGGACGACTTCTAGGACAACCTTAAAGAGCCCCTGAAAAGAAAAAAGTTTTTTTTAACAGTCTGGGTGGGACACACGTGCCATTAATTTTCCACGAAAAAAATTTTTTTAGAGCAATATTGACGGCGCGAGACGCGATTTAGTTGGCAGTCACCTCCTTTCCACTTGTTTTCTCTCTCGGCATTTCGGGCGCGTGGAGGAGAGATGGATCGGCTTCGCTTTATGGCAAGACGGTCATTCTGCAATGACCCGTGACGTCATGGACTTTGTGCGCAGAATTTCAAATAAAGGCCCGTTCCCACTCTTGCAACCGAATACTGCGCTTTTTCGCTCAATGGGACAAGTAAGGCTTTTGCCTTACAAAAAAAAAAAAAAAAAAAAAAGGAATAGTAACATGGTCTGCGTTTACTCCGCGGCCTTGTAAACTACGTGCTTTAGAATCTTGTCAGGTAGCTTTTTGTCACCTCATATTGAATTTTGTTCTTTATTACGGTTCTTCAAACAAATGTTTGACGTATTTATTTTTCCAGGATTTTCTACGCCTGTCATTGCACCTCGATGTTGATTTGCCTGGTTGATAAGGCACTCCTTTATTATTACTATTTCAGCACCACCTTCCCTCTGCAGGCCAGCATATATGTGGGACGCAGGAATGTGTAACTGTAAA
>JABSTQ010003160.1:0-37550 GCA_013358835.2 Ixodes persulcatus
CGCTACGTAAGTGCACCCGACTCACAGTTGGCGTTCCACAGTTCGTAACCCAACCACCCTACTACCTTAACTGCATCCACAACACCTTTGACCGAGCGCATTACCATGCATCGCCACGCTCAACATTAACGCCTCGGTACATCGCGACAAGGCCGACGAATACTAGACCACCAGCACATATGATAACCCCCACCTCCCCTCCATCTCTCCAACCTCCCCACCATGGGACTCACTGCCACGATCTACATGTCCTTCCCTACCGCTAACATGTGTCCCGGAGGCCCACTCTTCTCGAATGGGAAGATCGTGTCAACCTCTCACGAAGCAAGGGGAACAACCGGATACGACCTTTACTTCACTGATGCCAGCTATTAACCCTGACCGATGTCGCACGGCAGTGACTAACAATCCTACTCCCATATCACTCTGCATAAAGGTGTACCCTCTGCACTACGGCTGCCCGAAACTACTTGCCATCGCCGAGGCTACTACCATCCCCCACATCATTACGATCAGATTCTCATACGCACCGACAGTCAAGGAGCTTGTCAACAGTATCGGGACAACACCTCCCTCCCCATATACACGTCCTCATCCAACAACACCTAACTACTCACCCTCATCTGAACGTCACCATCCAATGGATACCAGGCCATCAGGGCATGGAGGAAATCCAAGAGCGCACGCGCTCTCCCGCGCTGAGGGTAAGTCCGGCGCCTCCTACACTCTGGCCCTGAGTCCTACGACCCACGTGAACACCGCAAGCAGCTCCACAAAGCCCGGACGGCTATCCTCAAAGAACTGCGTATGACCGCCTCGACTCTCCCCCCATCCGCCTCCACATTTCACTCGCGAAGAGGGTGCCATCTTACGCCGTGCTCAAACTCACACTCTAATGACCCCTCATTACAAACACTACAGACAAGGACTCCCTAGACGCCCCTACTGTCCCCATTGCGGAAGCCAATCTTCCAACATACACATGATGTGGGATTGTCCACACGCGAAACCCCTCATATCTGCCACTTTACACCAACTGCTCCCCGACCTACACCCAAATTCCTGGGAAAGCTGGATCACTGCACCTAAAGATCACCAAAACCTCCTACTGCCACTTCTGATCCAGCATGTCCACAACTGTACTTGGTGAAGAGTGGTGAAGATATATTGCAGCGCCGGAATAGGCGTGTTAAAATTAATATTTTCCTCTCTCTCTCTCTCTCTCTCTCTTCAATTTTACCCGAATTTAGTAGGCATTTCGAATTTTTACTATCGACTATTTCAAATGTCGATTTTAACGAATAGGGAAGTGTCTAAAAGGTAGTCGTAAACAAAAAACTTGTAGCGTGCTTGATTTATGTATCTACATTTATGTTTACAATATTACCAAATAGTTATTAGTTTCAATGCAGAAGCCGGCCATCGTAGAACGTCCGTGCACCACGTCACCCCGAATCTCAGTGTTTCGTGGCACGCGTCACGGATCGCGCGGCACCGAAACGCACCGCTCTCGCTGTCGTTCCTGTTGTCTTTGTAGCCAGGAAACGTGTGCCGCTGATCTTGTCGCGAACGTGGAAAAGGCGGCTGGTGGGCTGGTATGGCTCGCTGGCCGCCACTAGCGACCGCCCATCCCGTTTCCCTGGTCCCAGGAGCAGTGAGCCCAACAGCGGCGGGCCTCAGAGCCAAACTGTCGGTGGTATCGGCACAGCGACTTTGTACAAGACCGGGGAGACGGTGAGGGTTGACAGGAGCTGTCGCGACCAAAGCGTTGGTCTGCACAGTTTCGCGAGCGGCGTCCCGTCAACCGAGCACGTTGGGAGGATTCCCGTCAAAGCTCGGACACCTCTGCCGTTAATTTCTCCGTGGCCTTCCGGAGTTCGGCGATGTCCGAAGTAAGGTCGGAAGTTCGCTGTGTTGCGCCGATGGTAGGGATGTTGACCTCCATGATTCGGGCAGCTCGTTTTGCGAGTTCGAAGAGTGGGAGGTGCTGTAAGAAAACTCTCGAAGGACGGCTGTGTCGATGGAGGCCGCCTTGTCGCCTAGCAAGTGTTGCAGGTGACGCAAGAACTGAGATGGCCGACGGTCACCCAGTTCTTCCGCGCTAAGGAGCAGCTGGAGGCGTCGCTGCTCCGAAGCGACGAGGCGACTGACTCGAGCCTCCTTGAGTGTGTCATACGGAGTGTCGCCGAGTAGTGAGAGAACGATGTCTCGAACCTCGGTGGCGGCTTGGGGTGAGAGGGCGTCGATGAGGGGCTCGTACTGCCTTATCTGGGAGGTTATTCGGTGCAGGCGGAGCTTGCTCTCCACCTGCACGAACCAGAGTGCTCGATATTCTGCCCATCATTTAGGAAGAGTCAGGACAGCGGTAGCTCCAATGGCGAGGTGGGCGTCTTGGTCATCTCCTGTAGCCATGGTGGCGGATGTCCGGGTCACCAGAAATGTAGCGAGCTTGGTTGATGTAACTACATTTATATTTACAATGGTTAGAAATGGTTATTAGGTTCAACGCAGAAGCCGGTCATTGTAGAACGTCCATGCACCACGTCACCCCGAATGTGAGTGCCTCTGGTACGCGTCACGGATCCTGGGACTTCGAAACGCATACCGCTCTCGCTGTCGTTCCTGTTGTCTTTGTAGGTCGGGGGCCACAAACTTAAAACAAAAATGTGATCATGGTGACACGACACGCCTAGTCGGTGTTCAAGGGAAACTCCTCCCACCTTTTTTCCACTTTAGCAGAGCGAATGCGGGAGATCTCTCTAGCGTTTACTATGTTAAAGTGAAAAGAGGTGAAAGGAGCATCCTCGGAACTGTTAACCTGTCCCCGGCTATTGTTCAATGTGGATATTTTCACTTGCTTGCTTTATTTTATCTACAGATTATCCAGCGAGATATTGTCACGAATGACAATTGATTGAGCGATGAATAACTGAAGGAAACTAAACGTTTAATTGGGCGAACTTGTGCCGGAAACAAAATTGAAGAAGGCTAGCGTCGCAGGCGTCGATGGCGACGCAACGGCAGGACCGAGCGCTGGGGCGAGACTCACCAGGCACGGTCACTCCGACTTCCTTATCTTTTTACGCCGGGATAACTGTACGCGAATCTTCTAGATGAACGGAGAAGCTATCTTCTCGATCATGCGCGCGGCAATATTTCATTACAATACACAAATGCAACATTAAGGTAACGACACGTCCGTCTTTAAAGCATAACCGGAACGCGTTTCTCTCGGAGCTCAGAAACGTCTAGCGAGAACTTGTTCTAGATTGAGGAGGAACAAGAAACGAGCTTTTGTTCCGGTTTTGGAGGAACGTCTGCAACACTGCAAGGACCACCTACGCATGACAGTACTGACCCCGACTTCTTGAGTCAGCACAGGGAACACTCGTCGCAAGGAGTCGTGGGCAGATACACTGTGTTGCACCCGTCTGTAACTTCTCGAAAATATAATTTAGAGCAACCAAATGCACAATGATAGCGAAGAGTAATTTGGTATATGGCTAAAACATACGAGGTTGGTTTGGGACAATCAATAAAACAGTTGAGACATTTGTGTACAAATAAAAAAAAATCGCGTGTCATTCACCTCTCAGAAAGGTAGTGAAAGTCTAAAATCCATAAAAACTGTTCAAATCTGATATACACCCGTCTGAGAAAATAACGATCATAAAGAAGTTGAACATATTTCTTCTCTATAATTTCAAGTTCATTTGTGTGTGTTTTGTTTTAACAATTCCACACCGTGTTGGAAATCCAGCTTATACGACATGAAATACACTGATATAAAATGAAAAAAACCTCTTAAAATGGCAAGTAATTTTGGTGATCTCGCCCAAAAGTGCGGTAACATGCACTGCATAAATACGCCACGTGTCCAGAAAAGTTTCATTCACAGTTTAAAGATACGCCTAAATCCCGTACTACTGAGGCGCCCTCAATCAAGCAGTGGTTCAGTGTATTTAAAGATGATTTTAAAATTTTCCTCGAAAACGATAGTTTTTTTTTGTCATGTTAAGGATCAAGTTGTTATCTTTTCACCAGCATGTCAATGGTGTGATATTTTGCTCTAAGTATTGGCAAGCAGTCAAATCAGCAACAGCTCAAGAAAGCTTAACATTATCCGCAACTTGTAAAATCTCCGATTCATGAAGTGATGTCGTTCACAAAAATAGGGAATCTCTGGAAGCTAATCAGGGTTTATAATCCAAACATATTATGACCAAGCAAGTAAGTTTCACATTGCTTAACCTTTGCTTTGCGAATTTTTCGTTACGCTCTTATGACTGATCTAGTTCAATGCACTACTTTTAGCACCTCTAGAATGCAAACACTGAAGGTTATCAACAATGGCATATGGACATTAAGTATTGCATATGCTTTACTTTGTATAGTTTCTGGAGAGAACTGAAAGATTGTGTCTGAGACGGCATTGAGAGATCCGAAGCATCCACTGACGACAACCCACCGTAGCCAAGGGGGGGGGGGGGGGGGAAGGGGGTGGAGGAGCTTATGGGGCTTCAGCCACATGCCCCGAAAAGAAAATTCTGGCTACGTCACTGCAACAACTTCCATTCAATGAGGTTATCCAAAGCATTTACTTGCTTTCCTTCATGCGTTCAATTCAAAATGAAAGTTCATCTACGAAACACGTACTGTTCTACTTCCTTTCTGCTTCTCACATGTTCTACCAAAAAGACAGAAACAAAAACAGAGGCCTTAATATCTACAATGGACTACTCATATAACTTCTATTATTGCTGATGCTAACCGTACTCTCGAAGTTTAGTGAGTAACTTCAGAGCAGCGACAGGCTCAGTGAAACGACCATCCTATACTACGTTGGTAAGACACCCTAAAAGCCGTTCAAAGTAGTTAATTTTGTGTCATTTATTCTGGCTACCTTCTACATACTGGCTTATCAGTGTCATCAAGATTACACCACTCCAAAGTTACAACTTGGTCAGAACTAAGCTATTTAAAAAGAACAATTTTCATACTATCAAAGAGTGGAACTGCTCGCCGTCATTTATTTTTAAATACTTAAATGTTGACACGTTTGTAAATACCTAAACTAAAAAAAAAAAAACAACGCCAGTCATGCTAACCTAGACACACTTTCTCTCCGCCGCCTTGAATTCAGCCTGTCTCTTCTTCATCAAATTTTGTATCACAACCATCTCGGAGAATCTTTGCAATCACCTCCTCACCTTGATCATTCTTCTTATTTGCGTGAAACCGCCGCATCATTCAGTTTCTTATCAAATTTGTACATTACCACTGGCAATAAAAGGCTGGAATGCACTTCCTGGACACATTGTTTCCGTAAAATCTACTAATATATTGCAGCAGCTTTTACCCTAAGTTTAAGTGACGTTTTAGAATCATGCTAATTTTGTGTTCATTGCTTTTATATTTATGTATATGCCCACCACGTTGTGTAATAGCCCAGGAGGTCATCTAGGAAAATATTTGATGATGATGATAATAATAATGATGATGATGACGACGATGATGGTGGGTGGTGGTGGTATCGCCTTTCTCGAAAGCAGAACTCACAAATTCCAGCTGTGTAAGCGTTGTGTTTTGTTTCTTTAGGAAAGTTTAAGGAAAGATGAAACTTGCGATAAGGGCCAATTAAAAAAAAAGGCAAAGTTGGTTATTTAGAATTGAATTAACTCAAACCTTTTTTTGCTAGCTTTTTATATTTTCAGTCTTGAGGTTGAATGTAGCTTGAAAATTGACGCCCGACCTTATTTTAGTATAGCCGCGATGTAAAATTTGGACAAAAAAATTAGTAGTGGGCACTAGGGGCGAGAAACGCCATCCTTGTGTACTGATTGAAACCGAAACTGAGCCGGCGAAGCGAGCCCATGACGTCGATTCCTCCGTTTTGCGCTCGCGCCGCACTGCCGACGTCTCCGCGAAGGGTCTATTTAAGAAAATACTTAAAGTTCAGTATAACTAGGCTAGAAATTACTTTTGACTAAATAACGTTTTATGAGTACCTTTTGAGATATGGTATTGATTACAAATTTTATGGACATAATCTAAGGCCACTGAATCAGTCAACTTTGCAAAAATATAAGGCACGTGCAGCATTTTACGGCATTCCCCAAAACATTAAATAATTTTCGGTTTCCCATCAAAACGCATCTCTGCGCCAGCGGTGTTGTTTCCCATGGCCAAAGCGCACGACGACTTCCTCGCCCGTAGCCATCTGCCGCGCGCCTATGTCGTCGGAGGGAATGAAGCGTGACTCATGTCGTGCGAGCCGGGGAAATGAAACGCTCTGCTGATGTTCGAATGGCTTTGCAAGAATAAGCTTCGATACTCCGGTTCAGCTTTGCCATACGAAGAATCCCCGGTGGCGCACGTTGGTTGCGCGCTCTGACCACGGGGAGCAGGACCTCTGACGATGTTAAAGGGGTGCCTACATGACAGTTTGTCTCAGGGTGAAGACATCCATTGTCGTTCTGAATGTGCCAGCGCGTGACGCTCTGGCGCGCTCGGTGCGTGACTTGGGCGGTAAAATGGCGTCTATGCATTAGCCAAAGCTACGTGCTCGAGCTGAGTGACACCTGGATTGCGCGCACTTCAAAATGCATTAAAAAGAACGATTGGGTGGAAAAAATGGCTGAAGATGTCACAACTCAAGCAAAAAAAAAAAAAAAAAAAGCGCGCGTGTGTATGAAGGCACTCTACGATGCGATAAAAAAGCCAAACCTACAAACACAACCAAAGTTTTCTCAACGCCGTGAAATTCTGCAAGTGCCTTATGCACTTTTAAAATAAAAATTTACAAATATTTGACGATGCCCGAGAGTTTTCTAACTAGAACAATATCCCAAAACTTGCAAAAAGTAAAAAAAAAAAAAAAACTACCACGAACGTTATGCATTTTCCTGAATACACCCTTTGGCAGTGAACAATACAACAGTGAAACAGTAAACAAGTGATGCGTTGTTTTTGCCAGAGTGATTTGACGGACCTTCCGTAAAACGCCGTATAAGTGGCAAAAAAACTTGGGGCCAAGAAAAATCTCTGTTCTTAAATACCGAGATGAACAAAAAATTTCATAAACTGCCATCCCCTAATTATTTCGGGCTGGGCTCACATCTAAAACATTTTTTTTTTCTATTCAATAACATTTCTCTGGATGACGACCGTGGGAAATCGCTGTAGGAACACCAAATGTATTTATAGCCACGTTCTGTTGCAGGTAAAGAAGAGGCCTCTCCTCCCTGCAACTCTTATCGGAAGAACGACGTCAAAAAGGAGAATACTGACCTTGGGTATATATTTGAGGTGCCTGCCTTCGAGGCCGTGCAACACTTGGCGCTGTTTGAGCAAGTAATGGCTGAGCGTGAAGTCCACCGCCTTGGCTGGCCTGCAGGAAAGGCCGACTTTGGGACGCCATGTGGCGAATAGACTTCGCGCGTCTTACCGATACTTGTCCGACTTGGAGGGCCTCCTGTTGGTCTGCCTGCAAGATAAGATGCAACCTTGGTCACCCTTTCCTGTGTACTCCTCATGTGGATTCCCAAAGAAATTTCACGATGTTTACAGTCTAAGCTTAAAAATTCATAATAAAATAAAAGCTAAAAAAAGGAGAAAAAGGAGGACAAGTACAGCAGGAGATGAGGAGGCCCTTACTCACAACTGGAAGTATAATAGGACTTAAGAAAAAAATGAAGGATAGCCCCTTCCCAGCTGCACATGCGCCGTTCGAAACACCCTCCCCCGCCCCCGTCCCTTTACCACCGGCTATAATCTAAAAAACAGAAGAAACAAAATCTTAACGTGCGCGGTATACTGCCGCCGATAAGAATGATTCCTGGGCATCTGTCAAAGAGAGTGACGAGTGGTTTATGCGGCCATCATCCAAAGTTTTGATAGATATTAAAAGCCTCCAAAGCCTCCCACGGTTTCTGCTTTTTAGATCGTCCTCATTTGGATTCTCAAACACGGGAGCGCACCCACACCTGCTGCAGCGGACTGCTTGGCCGGACGGAGTCGTACGAAGAGAGTTGCGGTCTCCCTCGGTCTGTCATTTTTGCAGCTTCCCGTTTGGTCCCCACAGGCCTTTCCACAAGACAGCGGCATGCAGTACACAACGCCCGAACGGCAGTGGACAAAGCAATTTACACGTGCTTCAACCGTCTAGAAATTGGGTTACACATTAAAACATCATGCAGCGTCCCAGCGAAGATGATATTCCAACGAAAATGTTTTAAGGCTTTGCTATTGGTGAGGCTAGAGCCCAAGGTCGCGTTTAGTTCTTGTCGTACTTTGCGAGAAAAGGGTCGTCGGGTCATTGCGTGGCGTTCACTCACACAACTGGGTAGACGATGAAGAGAGGAAGAAGGAACTGGGCGAACTTCTGGACGCATCCGATCTGCGCCTGGGTCTGGACGGAGCCGTGCCGCTTGAGCCTCACGTAGCGGATGGCGTCGTTGGGGCGGCACCGCAGGGCGTACACCAGGTAGCAGGAGATGAGGAGGCCCGTGCGCCCGAGTCCCGCGTGGCAGTGCACGGCCACCTTGCCCTCGCCCAGGGCGAACGCCATCACCTTGACCATGTCCAGCAGCGCGGGGTTGCTCGGCGTGCCGTAGTCCTTCCTGCGAAGCTGGCTCTGGCTGCTGTCTCCCAGGCTCGAGGATCCGCCCCACTTACCATCCGAAATTGTAGAAGAACACTGCGGGAAGGAAAGATCGAATGAGGTACGATTTTTCCGATGACGTACACTCGAGTCTGGGTCACGAAAAGAGAAATCTTGAGTCGTAGAGAAAGAAAAAAGGCGTTCGGACGTCTCCAACTCAGTTATACCCCTGTTACATGGGCAGACTTAACTGCGGTTACGCTAAGCCACAGTTAGCGCACAATTACTTGCGAAGGACATTCTGCGGCTATGCAGTCAAAGCTATGGGCGAACGTGCGCTTGAGCACCCATCAAAGCAGTGCACGCGTGCTCTTCACTTCTTCTAAAATAGCTCTCCGAGAGTATAGTGCGGTATCTGTGGTGCCGCGTAACAGCAGTTTAGCCGAGTTAACCGCGGTTAAGTGTGCCCGTGTAACAGGGGTATAACAGGGGTATTAGTGCGTTTTCTCAGCGACCTTCTTTATATACCCACAAATTAACGGCCAATTGACCCTAGATTACTAAAACAAAATACTTCGCCAAAAACGAATAAGTTAAATTACGAATCCAATACTTATCTTGATAACTGTATTTGAGCAGCTCTAGGAATAAACGAAGTTTGAATTTGGTAGCAGGGTACAATTTCGGGAATGTATTTTGCTATTCCAGCTGTGCGAGCTTAATTAGAAATAACAAAAAAAAAGTTAAAAACAACAACAACAGGCGAGCTGGTTTACGTTATATACGGTGTCCCAAAATAATTGGTGTTTTTTTTCACCGCAAGAATTACACTACGCATCGTTGAGCCCTCACTCTCCTCTCAAATGCAAAGCTAGTGGTACGAACTAGTGAAAACCAGATGCCAAAGGTTTCAGAACAAACCTCGTTATCTTATCAAAAGTGGCGAGTGATTTACTAAAAATTAAAATGCGGAAAATTCGGCCCGTTTTAGCCCGTTTTCTCTAATTGGCGCCATTCAGCTTCACGTATTCGGAGCTCCGTCGGCCGCCATTTTCCAACTCAAAACTTCTGAAAATCACGTATAACTGTAGCGTCCCCGCTACAGCTTTTGACTTTAATAACGGTTTGTTCTGGAGATGTGGCATCTGGGTTCGAAACACATTCGCTACATTTCCGCGAAGAATGAGCGTTGGGCAAAATGGACGAAAAGTACGGGGACAAAACACACTCATTAAACGAAGCTGAGTACATTTTAATTATGCAGCATGTTTTATACACGAATCTCGAACACTCCTTGACCGATTTGGCAGCCATTCATGCAGCCTCCGGCCGCGACATTTTATCGCCACGCCCTTCATACACAATCAATGGAAGTGATTGGTGTGTTCGATTCGGCCAGAAAGTGCTGAACTCTACTCGTTTTCCCCTCAAGAAAAAAGGAAGCGTCGCGCATTGTTCATACGCCGTGCGAACTAGTTCTTACAAGATTTGGTTGTCGGAAGAAGAAGAGATGCTTTTGGCGTTCAAAACGTGTACGTCTTTATAAGATAGCATACAATAAACCTAAAATACACCAGCATATATCTTATTTCTCCACGTAAAGAGAGAAATCAGTAATCCTCCGCGAGGAGCCGGACTTTTTTTTACTGCGGTTCCTGAGGTGAGAACGTTCAGAGGAGTTCACGAGTCGTGGAGCGGCGGCGCAGAACAGACACCGCGTTACGACTGGCGCTGTGATCGGCATCCGGATAAGGCCCTTACATTTGGAGCGGAAGCGCGGGGTGTCGTCAGCGTCTGTTGGCTCATGGTTCTTCATGTCACGTCGTATGCTACCGCGGTTTGATGAGACCATTCGCAATTTCTTAGTATAAAAACGAAATCTTTTTTGTGAATGTTCCTTTATTTGAGTGTACTAAAAACATTTCCTGCACGAAATCCGTTTGTGTCTGCATGTTTAACGGCCGTCCGCTTCCTAACGTTTCCATAAGCGTTCGTCTCTTTCACATTCATTTAGCAATAGTCGATTCATTCTAAGTCTCTCGAGTTTCGGATTTAAACGATAGGTTCGCGATATCAGGATGATTTCGCGTCAGGAGTTACCGTCGGCAGCGTATGGTAGCGGTCACATCATAGACGAAGGCCCGACGAGAGCGTCTTGGTCAGAACAGTTATTGACCGTCACTTTAATGTCAAGTTGAAGAGTTTATTCTTATTCTCAAGAAAGATGCGCGTCAACTAGCGTTTATTCTTATTCCCAAAAAAGAATCGGCATCAACTATCAAGTCGATGCCGATTCTCGGTGATTTTTTCCAGGCCCGTAAGTGGGCGGCAACAGATACCAGCGGAAAGAGCGTGCAGTATCACGCTCGGCTACGGGACATGCACCAAAGTACTGAATCCCAGACGTAGCCCTGCAACGTATCTGGATCGTCATTCTGCATCCAAGGGCTACTGAAGTCAAGGGACATCAGTGTGATACGCTTCTTGTGTCTTTTAAGAAGAATATGAACATAATACCGCGTAACATAAAAAACAAAAAACAAAAAAAAAAAAAAAACGTGAAGCAATTTTTTAAGGCTTACCACAGGGAGCCAAACCTGCGCGAGCAGGTGCGTAAAACGTTTTCAGAATATCATAATCGAGCAAGTTCTTACCCTGGGTTAGCATCTCGTTTTCGCGTCCACCACGGGTACATTATTTTCATAAATGAGAGGTAATGTAACCTCCGTCTCGAAGTTATTGTTAAAAATCGCAGACTATTTGAGCAAGAGCTCCGAGAAATCGCACCGCGAACAGAGAGGGACGAGGGGTGTCGCCTGCTTTAGTCGTCTGCTCTCGTTGTCTGCTTCTGCACGGACGCTAAACAATCGTGCCTGAACCGCGCCTCCGAGTGTTGTGTTTACCGCGTCCAAAAAAGTGGTACCTCGATTTTCGCCTGGTGACGTCAGAGAAGTGTCATGCTGTCGCCGGTCGCGATCCTGGCGGCGTCCCAGCAGCGGTGGTGTATGTGGAAAACGCCTGTTCTCAGGGGCGGATCCAGAACTCCGTTTTGGGAGGGGCGGAAAATTTGTAAAGATGCTATTATCCCATTCTTTCGTATGCACTGGGGGGTCCATTCATGTCAAATTGCCCTCCGAGAAGGGGGGAAGGGGGGGGGGTTGACTTTGTTTGGGGGGGGGGAAGGGTCGGCCGCCCCCCCCCCCCCCCTTCAATCCGCCACTGCATGTTCTACTGTAGGTCTTTCTCCAGTTTTCAGCCCACGGAAGTTTCGGCAGCCAGAAGTTGGGACGCCGCGACAACAGCGACACTCACGTTCGCTCGTGCTTTTCGCTAGCCCCTCTCCGATCAACCGCTAGGATCCGGATGTCCGACAGTATGACACTCCGGCTTTTATGACGTCATTTGTTGCTACTTCGGGTCCACTTTTGAGGTATAGGCGGCATAGGTCGTTAAACAGACCAGTCGAAGACTCGCTTCAGGCACCATAGCTGAACAAACTCCGGAGCTTGTGCAGGGTTCGGAGGAAATGGGTCTTTTGCGGCAGCGGCAGCACCAAGCGAACATCGCTAACCACGTACCACGCCTATTACATGTCGGTAATAACTATATTTCATTACTTTGGCCTACCTTGCGCTGCTGCTGCCGCTGCTGCCACTATTACTGTGCTGGTGTCTGAACTTGTGTTTCTGTAAACTATCAGAAATGGCTGACACATGTTCCTCATGTCAGTTGCCAGCCTACGATGCGGATACGTTCGAAGAATGTTGCGAGTGTGAGTGCAAGTAAGTACCATTTCGGTAAATGTGCCGGAGTAACCAAGAAATCTTTCACTGGAAAAACCGAGGCCGCTAGAAAGGGCTGGCGGTGCCCAGCTTGCAGGAGTGGTGGATTGCAGGATAGTGGTGGTGAGGAACATCAGCCTGAATTTGATATGAGATATCTTCTGGCACCTATCAACCAGAAGTTGGAAAGCCTCCTCCTTCTAAATGAGAAGATGCCAGTATGGAGCTGTCCATCCAGTTCATGCCTAAAAGCTTTGATGGAAGTTAAACAGAACCTCAATTCTCAGAAGACCGAAATCAAAGAACTTAGAAAGAGAGTAATAGAACCGGAGGAAAAGGAAGATAAAAGTAAACATGTACAGGATCAGCTCCTGCAGGAGGTTAGTGAACTCGAATTTCGGAGCAGGCGTCTCAACCTAGAGGTTCATGGGATCCCTGCGGCGCAGGACGAGAATCTGATTACTTGGTTGAATGAGGTTGCTAACAACCTAGAGGTACCTTACCTTACCGAGTCCGACATTGTGTCGGCTCACAGGCTACCCGCTAGACAAGGAAATGTGCCCGGAGAGATTATTCATTTCGCGAGTCTACAGGCTAGAGATGCATGGCTAAAAAAACGAAATAAACTGAAGAACAGTGCCCTGTGATTGTTCATCCAAGAGAACCTGACTCGGCGTAACCGGGAGCTTCTTCGGCAGCTAAAGAACTCGCCAATGCGAAGAACTACGCTTATGCATGGCATACAAGCGGAAAGATTCTTGTCCGAAAACTGAAGTGCAACGATGACCTTGATAACTTGTAGATAACTCGGAGCCCAAATAAGTTCTGACAGAAATGATTGTGTCACCCCCAAGTAGATTGTAGATACTACGACGATTCATTTTTCAATCAAACATATCAAAGTTAGAATTCACATTTTTCCTTGATACGTTTTAATACCAGGAACATGAACAATAAACAAGATATCCTAAATTTGTTTTTTGAATCATTATGTATAAATTTTGATGCTTTGCTTTGTACGAAGACGTGGATCCCTGAAATATCTGAGCCCCCTCGTTTCAGTGGCTATAAATGCACCAGCCTGGGCAGGAAAAGTAAAAGTGGAGGCGGGGTAGCGATTTACGTAAGAGAAGACATTTCTTGCTATGTGTTAGATGAGCTTTCCGCCGTCTCGACAGACGTCGAGTCTCTTGTTGTGGACGCCGTAAGTGTTGTAATTTGTGTTGTTAATATGTCACCGACTGGAGACCAATATGTGTTTATATCTTACTGTAAGGACTTGCTTGGGTTTCTTGGCTCGATAGCTAAGCCATTCTTTATAAAGGGTGATATAAATATCGATTTCCATAAAAAAGAAAAGCATGCGTTTGAATACAAAATGTCATGTGTACCTTTAGATGTATTAATACGGTGACACTGTCCACCGGGGTTACCTCAGATACCGCTACTTGTCTCGACGTATGTATAATCTACTTTAAACACTCACGAGGTTTCTTCTAGCATTTTTACACACGACATAAGCGACCATTTATCTACTTTCTGTTGTGCACTTTTCCTTAAAAAAACAAAAGCAAACTCCACGTAGTGGTTACAGCTACAGGAAAATAGATGAAGATTCTTTGAGAAAGTTTCGTGACCTAATCACTGCCATCGATTGAAACATTGAATATGTTGAACACGACCCAAATATTGCGTACGCTAGCTTTTCTAAAAGCTTTCAAATATTATATGACACTGCTTTCCCACTTAAACTGATGAACAAAAAAAAAAAAAAAAGGTAGATTTCGCAAATCTTGGTTGACCGATAAGTTATACGCTCGGATTAAAAAAAAAAATGCCATGAGTTTCTTAAAAGCAAAGATCAAGATATTTTAATAGCCTACAAAATGTACATAAATAAGCTAACATCTGATTTGAAAAATACAAAACATGATTATTATTAACGCCCATTTTTCCGCGTCCAGAATGAGCCCAGAAAAATATGAGAACCGGTATATATTATCACAAAGAATAACAATCGAGCCACAGAAATACAAACTGTGATTTTCGATGGCAAGTGTGTAAGTGGGTTAGACTTATCTAACGCAATGAACGAGCACTTTGTCAAAGTTGGCGAGTGCACTGCAGATACGCAAGCATATTACGACACACCTAGCACAACTTCCTTAACAAACTCGAAAATGTTATCACCAGTCACCCCACAGAAAATAGTACAACTAATACCAAAAATAATAATTTAGCTGCTGGCATTGACGACCTTAAAGGGGCGATGCAAAAATTTTTGTACTTTGCGCAAATACCGCTTAGAACGGATCCCTGACGTTAATGACCTATGAAGCACGCGTTCGTTTTTCACCCCACCCAATAGAAGTCCCAGTAAAAAATTAAAGAAAAACGAGCAGCGTTCACCCCCTCAACTCGCAGCCAGAACAAGCGGCCACGTGATCTGGAGCCGATTATATGCCGCCAATGTTGATCATACCCGCGCGCTGGGGTTGGCAAAGCACAGGACACGCGCTGAGTTCCAGACATTGTTATGGCTCGGCAATTGTCGTCGTTGCAGCGATTGGACACGGGCCACTACCCGAATGCTTCTCGAGCTATCAATTATCACGAGCCCACATTGAGTGCTCACGCAATGCTCGGGTCCAATCTATGAGCCGCATTCAAATATCGTCCCTGGAGGATGCTGCTACCACCAGGGTACGTCATCAAAATTTTCGAAGGAGAGATTGAAAGAAAACGCTCGCTTTTCTCCTCGAAATTGCACCGCAACAAAGAGGTTTCTTGGTCAGTGGCGTTGCGTGCGAGTGTACTTGGGTCCCACTAGTGCCAGTAAGCTCATAAAAAGTAAAAAACGCTCAAAACAAATATCGTTACACCGCCCCTTTAAGCCAGTTCCTATTAAATATGTTTCCCAAGATATTAGCAACGTCCTATCACACCCTGTTGAATTGACCCCTTTCAGAGATCGCTGGGCGCATGCGCCAACTCTGAGAGAGGGGAGGAAAGGGAAAGGCGCCATTTTTGGTGGCTCTCTGGTCCGCTCAGTCGTTCAGACAGTGCTGGTTCGGCTTCGCCAGTGGTTCTGAAATGGGGGATCTGGAATGAGCCTGTTCTGAAATGAGGTTCTGAAATAAATGGTTCTGAAATGGGTCCGCGGACCCTTTGGGGTCCACGTAGCCCTGCCTCCACAGTCAAGCCCGGCAATAAAAGTTGTTTTTTTCCAGGTCGAGAAGAAATGTTTCAGTTTTTGGGCGCGTTTCCTCGTGTGTATGTCAGTAAGAAAGGTCTATTTTGCACTAGCCCTTAGTTAAATCCAGTTATTAGATCATTATTATACTTAACCTACACCTTTCCCCTCCCCTCACCCCGAACGGTGTCCTCCATCATCTCCGCCGATCCACAAGGGGTCCGCGAAACATTGATGGTTGAGAACCACTGCTCTACGCCATTCTCGCGGCTTGGCTTCATAGTCGTCATGCCTCGCCACTGCGCAGCTGTTTAGTTGCACATATAGCAAAAACAAAAATGGTTGAAATGCAACATTTTATGGAGTTCCAGCAGCCTTTTGCGGGTGGTGCACGAAAGCACCTGATGCCAAACACCCTGCACTTTTTGATTCGCTTTTAAAAGCCGTCCCCCCCCCCCCCCCCCCCCTTTTCAGAAGCCTATGACGCGAATCCTCCGTGTCAGGTGGCCAGGTCCTCAACGTGACGGCGGGACATTCAGCTTTTAACTAAAATAAAGAAAGTGTTCACGATAGGTTGTTCAACAACGTACCCGATACTTGAGTAAAGAATAAATCGATAAAGCTTTCCGTTCTTCAGGCGTGCGCTATACACATTCGCGTAATGGCACGTTAAAATATAAAAAAGACGAAACGAAAAATCGCTCACTGGCGAAGCAGTTAAAGCGCGCAAAATGGATTCAAGCCCTAAGGAGACGGAACCCTGACTGAACGCCTTGGCAACCAACCGCGAACTCCCTTGTTTGCAGGGCCCACTTCGTTGGAGGTTCGTAAACATTCTGAATTCAAAGCAAGATGTTTTTTTTTTTTTACCATACCGTTCCGTACTTTTTGACGGTGCAAGCGAGCCTTCGCGATATCAAGATCGCCCGGATTTCACCCCGTCAGGGTTTGTTTACCCGTTCCCGGGTACGGCGATGCCCCATGCGCTCGCGCGGTGCAAAGGACGGCAAAGTGACGGAACAGCAATAAGCTTGAATAAGTTAGGCACTCAATAAGTGCCAAATCAGCTGTCTGTAGTGGCCGGGCCTTATAAACAGAGCTCTCAAGCTCCGCACAAGGTGGATAATTGAGTCGGGATTGAAACTCGTCCTAATCACTTTCCTTACAAAACATTCTGCTTTGAAAGCCGACCCCTTTTTCAGTTGCTTGCACGACGCCGCACCGAAGTGACGATTAAGTGATTCCGAGTCGACGGTAGGAACTTGTGCGGCGTCGGCGTTCTATCCATCTTTGAGGGTATAAAAACGAACAAGGTCGTCTGTATTGTACACAGTAGCTTTGGTTAATACTCGAGGGTCGTCCTCAGCCATTTCGAAGAAAAGATGCACGCGAAGCGACGACTGGCCTGGGCCCTGGCTCTGGCGCGGACCACGGAGCGGCGACAACGACGAGCCTTCAATACTCTTTTGAGCGATTCCCGCGAGGGCGCGCCACGATCGTGGCCAAACCCTAAAAAAAGGTCAATTAACCTGACACTGGAGTAGAGAAGAAACATCAAGACGGTGCAAACGAGTTAGCTGAGTTTGAGACTTCCTCCTGTCTATATTCTGTCCCTTCTACGTTTTGACATCTCTTCTCTACCTCAGTCTCAGGTTAATTCAACATGGTTAATATTCACCAGCTCGCCTGCGCCCTTACGATTTTTGTCCTATCACACATCATAAACTTCATGTTAGAAACGGGTATATTTCCTGAGCAACTTAAAATTGCCAAAGTTACACCTGCCTACTATGGGGGCGGAGTATGCTTACAAACTTTTAGACCAATTTCGGTCTTGCCTATATCCTCTAAATTATTTGAGGGCGTCATACAAATCAGAATAGACCAGGGGTGGCCAGGCTGACCAGTCCTAAGAGACGCAAACAGAACCACGAAACTTTCAAGAGCCGCGGGGGGGGGGGGGGGGGGGGGGACTTATGTTTTGTGCAATAAACGAAACTGGAACTGCTTTCAATCTATCCGAGTCAAAAGCAGTTCAACTGCACGTAAAGTAGCAGTGGCACAAGACTACCAGACCGCAACCTGTTTTTCGATTTAAAACGAGTTACATTTCTCTTTTCGGGGGAAGTCCTCGTGTGACCGGGAGGGAGGCAAGGGAGGGGGAGGGGGGGGGGGGTAGGTAGAGGAGGGCGCCGCGAGCCGCACTTTAATAAGCGAAGAGCCGCAGCTTGGCCACCCCTGGAATAGACCATTGTTACGGGCTTTAGCTGAGCAAGTTGGTTCATTACTTGTGAACGGAGTCAGCTGAACACGAAAAACACAGAGAAAAAAATATAACATTCGCAGCGCTGAACTGGCAACATTTAATGATGCCTCTTTTTCCTTTTCTTCTAATCCTTGATTTCGGTTTTCTTTTTCTTTACACTAACTTAGATTTTTTAATTTTTTACACTTGATTTAGGTGTTTTTTTTCTTTACATTTAATTCGGAATTTTTTTTTCTTTAACGCATTGACTTTTCTGCTGTCGGAATGTTCTCATCCCTTTTCTTCGGTCTCCTTTAAGCGATCTTCTTCTACCTTTGCCTGGAACTCATATCACTCCGCAGAAAAATCTTCTCTGAGTTGTGTAGTGCAACGGAAGGAGCACTAACAGAGTCCTCGGCGTTTTCTTCGATGGCTGGGGCTTCTAGTAGTTCACGGGCGAGTTGAGTTTTATGTCGCCCCACGATGTTTACGTTGCACAACGTTGCCTCGCACCGTAATGCGCGACAATGGGCTGCAAGGTGTCCTGCCGCTGTCAAGTTTCGTAGAGATGTGGCATGAGTGATGTGATGATGTGGTATGGATGTAGCCGAGGGTATGAGTGATTGATCTTCTGATCGCATACGGCATAAATATTTTTTGATTATAAAGTCAACAACTAACGCTTCGGAAGTTTTTTTTTTTTTTTTTTTTACACACATGTGTGGCAGATGCGAGTTCCATGATATATCTGAGTCGAAGAGTATGGCCAAGTACTTAATGCTATCAAACCGCTCCAGAGCGAGACACTGAAGGCCGGTTCAGACACTTCCGTTTGAGTGCGTTTGACTGCGTTGCGGCGAGAACCGAAAGCGAGTCACCGGCATATATGTGCTTCATATGAAGCGTGGAATCCAATTCAAGGAATCTTCTTGGCACGCGATATAAGCAGCAGGGATGTCCTGGTGTCTCGCAGCCGCAACGCAGTCAACCGCAGTCAAACGCAACTGTGTGAACCGGGCTTTACAGCCGGGCCAGTCTGATCCGTGCACAACAACAGACGAGGGCGTGTTCACATTTTTTTTAAAGGATTCCGGAAGCAAAGAAGTTTGGTTTTGGACATGGTAATTTTAATTAGGTTTTCGCCGAACCAGTTCATTACTTGTGTCGCGTCTTGTGCCAATAGACGCATTGCACTGTCATAATTGACATGACGGGAGACACGTACAGTATCGTCTGCATAGTGAAAATTATTGCAACTAGATATCTTGGCTGAAATATCGTTTACGTACAAATTAAAAAGTAACGGCGACAGAACAGATCGTTGAGGAACACCTGCTCTGATCATCGCGCGCCTGCTCTTGAAATTTCCGACACACAATTTGCGAACGATCTCAAATGAAGATTTCTAGCAGAACTAGGAAGGGACCGCGGAAGCCGAAGTTATACAGTTTTTTGAGAAGCAGCTAATGGCTGACAGTGTCGAATGCTTTTACTACGTCGAGAAAGATGACACTGGTGACTAGATTATTATCAAATACTGTATGTATGATGCTAGCGAAATCCACAAGCAGAAACTCAGTACTTCTTCCAGCCACGAAGCTGTATTGCGTTCGTGATAACATCTCAGAGTGGTCGACGAAACTATTAATTACAATGAACACGTGCTTTTCCAATATCTCCCCGATGCAAGGCAATATGAAGATGCACTCCAACTTATTTCGTGTTCCCTCTTTAAAGGGTCGCTTTAAAAGTTCTGTTTTCAGATCAGTAGGAATCATGCCAGACAACTAAAATTCATTCAGCACAAAAAGGACATTTTTGACAGATTCACAATTTAGGCATATAGGTCCCTAACACGGATGCCATCGATACCACGTGACTTATACCGTTTGATACCAAAAACAATGAATGTAAAATGTGTTCATTGAGTGGTGGTAAGAAAGTAGAGGCAGATACTCTGTTGTCGTTACTAGAATCGTCACTAGAATGAAATGTCGTCGCTTCAGAATCTCTGGCGATACGGGATGAAGGTGCAAAGAGCTTGTTAACCCTTTGTTGCATAGTGGCCACTACAGTGGACAAAGGTCTTTGATTTTTAAATAAAGTGCTAGGCCGCATAATACCCGTTGGCATGGTGTCCACTACAGTGGACATATGTGTTTTCGATTGCCACTCATAGCTGGCGCCACCATTCCACTGGTGTTGACATAGTCAGCATCCAAGATGGCAGTTTTCACAAATTCCAGGGAAGGCACGTGCATCCTCGCAAAAGCGTCGTAAACTGTTTCGAAAACTTATTTCTCCTCTGTTAAACATTTTCATACCTTCGAGGCAGTCTTGAGATTTAATCTGTAACCCTATGAGTGTTCAATTAGTTTTCATTGTTTAGCATGTTCTCTATTTGTGGCTTTTCCACTCTGGTGGACACCATGAACTTTATGGGTATAGAAGGAGTCTAAAAGTTCCATTTAAAGTTACATAAATTGCACATAAAAAACAAACGTTTCGTCTTCAACTTGGAGTCTCAGCCTGTAGTAAAGCTCGCATAACTAGGTACATGTAAAAAACAAACAAACAAACAAAGCATTGTCATCTTCCCCGTATACCGTAACGCGCGATAAGAATAATACATTTTCTGTCTTTTTTTACAAATATTCGCAGCATCATACCAAAACGAGACGAGCTGCATAGTGTTCTTGAGGACAATTCGTCTGACATAGTCATTCTCACCGAAACCTGGTTAAAACATGATATTGAGGATAAAGACCTTTTCCCGGAACACCTATGCTATAACATTTTCCGGCACGACCGGCCGAGCCGGAGAGGTGGCGGTGTGCTAATTGCAATAAAAAGGCATATTTCTTCTTTTAACATTTGTTTAATAAACCATAGCTTAGAATATATGTGTATATGCATTTGTACGCCGTCTAGTCGAGTCATTCTTGGTGTATGTTATAGGCCACCCGATTGTGCTTCACCCTTTAATACTGAACTGTGCTCTGTCCTTCTGGACATAAGAAAATCATTTCCCCAAAGCTGACTTGCTTCTTTTTGGCGATTATAATTTTCCTTCCATAGACTGGCCTAATCTATCACCCGGAGGCTCCGGCGCATCGAAAGTATTCTTAGATATGTGCCTCACACTTTAAACTTCACGCAGCTAGTTGATAAACCAACACGTTGAGATAACATTCTCGACTTGATTTTAACTACGTCATCAGACCTTGCCAAATCTATTCACCACTGCGATGGGCTCAGTGATCACAAAGTTCTGCACATCGACTTGTCACTCCCCGTTCTCATGAAGCAGCCCATTTCCAAAATCATTCACGACTACATGTATAGCAAAGCTGACTACGCATCAATTAACCGTGAGTTGGCTATTTTCTACGACCATTTCATTTCTAATTTTTATTGTAGATCGTAAGAAGAAAACTGGGCGTTATTCAAGAATAAAATGAATAATCTTGTTTACATGTTTGCTCCAACCATTTACATACGCTCTGATGCAACGAACCCATGGTTTACAAAAACTTTGCTATCATTAGGTAACAGGAAGAAAAGACTTTTCGCAAAAGCGAAACGTACGAACACTCCCGAAGTTTGGGATGCTTATATTTCTGCCCTAAAGGCGCACACCAGTAACCTCAGACTATCAACAAAAAAAAAGTTTTTTTTTGTACTAATCCAAGGAAGTTTTGGAAGTTATGGTCTTGCCGAAAAGTGGCGACCCTATCACCCATCTCACAAACGCTAATGGTGACCCCATCCCCGAGAGCTGCTGCCCTAGAGTGTTTAACGTTTACATTTCTTCAGTTTTTACAAACGAGTGTTTGGACAGCGTTCCCACCCTTCCCGATGAACCCTCTGAGCTCATGCTTCCTATCACTGTTAACTCCGCCGGAATAAAAAAATCGCATTGATAAACTCAAACTTACATCACCTGCTGGTCCCGATAACATCAACTCTGAAATTAAAAACAAAATACTGGTATAATTTCTAGCAAAATTTTAGAACTGATCTTTACCCAATCACTATCAGAATGCCGCGTTCTGTCTGGCTGGAAGATAGGCAGGGTCATCACAGATTTTAAGCAGGGTAGTCGCTCTTCTGTGTCTAATTATAGCCCAATATCTTTAACCTTTATTTCTTGCAAACTACTAGAGCATATACTGTACTCCTACATCCTGGCTCACCTTACAAGTAATTATTTTTTCTTTCAACAGCGGCACAGATTTCAAAAGGGGCTTTCCTGCGAGGCTCAACTTTGTGATTTTATTCATGACCTGCACACTAACTTTGAATGTCATACTCAGAATGACGCCGTTTTTTTTTATTTCTCAAAAGCATTTGACCGTATCCCTCATCAACGCCTGCTCTCTAAGTTGTCATCTCTTCGTCTTGACCCACTCACATTTGCGTGGGTACGTGACTTTCTCTTGTCCCGCGTGTAGCTAACGTTCATTAATGACCGAGAATCTTCCTTATCAAACGTGTCTTCTGGTGTTCCGCAGGGGTCCGTTTCAGGTCCTCTATTGTTTTTAATATATATAAATTATCCCCCTAGTACTATTTCCTCAAAAATACGCCTTTTCGCAGATGACTGCGTCGTATATAACAAAGTAACAAGTGTTCAAGATAACAACCAACTCCAAGGTGATCTCATTAAAATTAACAAATGGTGCAATGACTGGTTGATGTCGCTAAACAACTATAAATGCAAACTAATTCGCTTCACTAGAAAAAAATTTGTACTGTCCTACCAATACTAATTGGACTCCGATTTAATTGAGACTGTTACTAAGTATAAATATATTGGTGTAAGACTAACACCAGAGCTCTCCTGGAATAATCACATTGAAGTCATCACTGCTGACTGATTAAGAACCCTTGGACTAATAAGACGTAGCCTGCGATCCGCACCTCCCATTGTCCACAAGCTGGCGTACAACACGTACGTCAGACTTAAATTAGAACATGCCGCTACCTTCTGGGATCCCCATCAAATTTACCTAATTAACAATCTCGAAGCAGTTCAAAACAGGGCTGCCCGATTCATATTGTCTACCTAAAATCCTTCATTCAGTGTTTTCGGCTTAAAAAGCCGACCAACCATGTCCTCTTCGCAGCTCCGCAGGAATGTCTCTCAGCTCTGCCTTCTTCATAAAATCTACTACCACATTCCAGACCTTAAAAATGAGTTGCTATCACCCCCCGACCGAACATCATCACGCCTTAACAACACACGTGCCATCAAACGTATTTCAGGCTCGACGAACGCATTTAATCGATCGTTCCTTCCTCAGGCCATCAGCGACTGGAATAACCTCCCATCATCCATTGTCACCACTCTGGACACGAATAATTTTCTGTCTAGTATTAAACTTCATTTTTCTTCTTACTGGTTTAGGATTTGTGTAATTATGAGCAGTCCTGAGTGTATTAAGTTTGTTAGTTTCCTTTTGTGTTTTTATGTATTTGCGTTTTCTGCATTGCATTAATCTTGAATATCCCCCCCCCCCTTATGTAATGCCCTTCACGGGCCCCTAAGATGTAAATAAATGAAATGAAATGAGATTATTTTTTGGTCAGCAGCGCTGTATATATACTGAAATGGTCGAATTTTCTGTTGTAATGAACAAAGTGCAATATTTCTACATATTCCAGGAAAAAATACTATATTTTGTTATTTTTGTTTTGTTTCAGGGGCAAACGATCTGCCACCAACTCGCCTTGGGGGGAAGCAGACATCGATAGTTTATTGGATATTCCACTTTCTGATTCAGAAATTAATGTACTGCTTAAAGGCGGTCTGCCGTCAGGAAGTGATGATGATCTTTTAGAGAGTGAGAATGATGACATCGATTATGCCATAGAGGACGTTTAAAGCAGGTGTGAGGATAACTCGGAAGATGCCAGCCAAAGTGATGACAGTGATGACGAGCATCGCGACACGGAAACCCAAGCTCCGCCACCAAGAAAAAGACGTCAAGTTCAAAAGAAAAGCCAAAGTTATGGTCATGGGACGAAAGGAATCTCGTGCCCCCAGTGCATGCTGTCCACTGTAGTGTACGTTCTGTAATTAATCAACTACATTTCTGAAAGCAAAGACAAAATATCCTGGGTCTCAACTCAATACCAATATTTCCAAAAACGCAAAATTTTCTGATTTGCATGAACGTTTGCAACAAAGGATTAAAACCATTAACAGTTGATTGTAAGTCCGAGCCGAAATGCTGTTGCAAGGAATCAAGCACTGGTTTTGTTGATGGATTCCCTCGAAATGGGTTTATTAGGTCCCAAGTTTTTCTGGGATTGGACATCATCTAAAAAAACCTTCTTTGGGAGTAGCGGTGCTTAGATGACCGAATCATCGCCTTCACTTTGTTTTTACGCAACAAAATTCTGCTTTTGACTCTGAGTTATTAGGTGCGCGACGAGAGCGTGCCCATAGCGCCTCCTTATTCTTAATGGCGGTCATAATATTGACGTTTAGCCAAGGCTTATCTGACCGTTATTTAAAGCGGACATCTGTCCTCGAAGCCTTGTAAAATGACAGCAAGATTCCAACGAAAGCAGTGTATATATCAGAAGGTTGAAAAACAAAACTGTAGCAGGTTATCCCAGTTGAAGACTGCGACCAAACCGTCGAATTTAGTAGCATCTGTAATAATTGCTGATAAACAGTTGCTTCTATGACGTTTCTGTTCAGAATCTTGATGTTCCAAAGGGCAGCCAACAAAGTATAGTGGTTGGAAAGTTTTTGAGTAATGACAGCAGATTTCAGAAGTAGATCTGGGGCTCTAATATGTATGTGATCAGTGCAGGGAATTACTAGTCTACCAGACAAAAGCCCTTTCCTTGTTGGGAGCCTAATGGTATTTTCAATACCATAATCCGATAATAAGCTCAAATAATCACATCCTGTAGATTTAATAGGTTTCAGCGTGTCTATATTCAGGTCCCCAACCAAACATAGTTGCCTTTCTGAATTTAGTTTCTGAAAGACAACGTCGAGTACTGCGATGAAATGCTAGGGGTTTTCCGACGGCGGCCTGTACACCGCCAACAAGAATAAAAAGAATGTGGAGGGACATTTTTTGATCGCAATTGATTCCGCATGCTGGAAAGGTGCATTCGAGGGTGACATCACCCATCTGTCTCCAATATATAATGCAATATCTCCGCCCCTGCGATAATCACGCGTGTACAAACATTCATTATAGCCATGCAATACAAACCGATTACATTCAAACCAAGAGACACCAATCTCGGTACGAACAAAAATGTCTACTAGTGGGTACAAGCTGTTGACCACAAGTCGAAACTCGTCCCAATGCCGTCTCAAGCTTTTAATATTTACATGAATAGTCGTTAAAAATGCGTAGAAATAGGACTCAGTACCTGATGAAATTAGCCACAATTTGGAACCCAAAAGCAATCTAGCGTGTCTTAGATGATCGCTTCAAGGTCTTTTACTGTGTTTATGCGTAGAGCTGGGGATCCCTCAGCTTTCCTCAGGTAAAGTTTAGCGTTTTTAATCCATGCAAAATGGTAACCAATTTCCTTGCCCTTAGATTGCGCCATTCAAAAGAGCTCTTTGTTCGCTTGCGCGAAGTTTTCGTTGAAAAACAACTTAGGTTGGTTATCAGACTGGCCAAGCTTGTACAGCCTACTACGTGCTGCCATCAAGACATCCTTTATGGTCACCGAAGCGAAGCGAATCATAATCGTCGGAGCTGAATCACGTTTCGTCAGTAGACGATGGATTGTCAAGACATCTGAAGATTGAGACGATGGAAGGCTGATCTTTAATGAGAGATCTTGCATCATCTTAATTAAGTCCTCGTTGGGAACGAGAGGGAGACCGGGTAGTTCCATGTTGAAGTAGCTGTTATAATGCTGCGGGTCATTCAGCTCTCCTCCCAGGCGTGACATTTCTTGTGATGGCTCCTCCATCGCAATGGAAAGAGTGCTGAATTCCTTTTGTAGGACGTTCACAGCACGACCAGGCTTTTACAGATTCCTGGTTATCTTTAGCCAAGGCTAGGGCGGAATTATACTTCATACTGAAAGAGTCAATGGTTGATTGGAGGTTGCCAACCGTGCGGCGAAGTTCGTCAACGGCTGGTTTTATGGCCAGCAACCGGTCTACCTTCGACGGTAAAAGCAGAAGGGCGTCAACACTCGTCTTTAAAGGTAGGGGCTGATTTGGTGGCACTGGTTGAAGCCAACTGACTAATGAGACTAGAGTGTGCGCTTTGCTCCTGTTGGCTATCGCCAGTGTGGTCAGAGTCGTCTGTTGAAGCGTTCGCTCTAGTTTCCGAATCTAAGCGAGGTTCGTTGTTAAGGCAGGTGGGGCATTTGCAGTTTTCTTTTCCAGAAGCCCTCATTCCAGAAAGCGTACCATCTGCGACACCTGAGCAGGTTTACCAAGATGGTAACTGTTTTGACAGGAGGCACAGGTCAAGAATTTCCCGTCAGTCGGTAGCGGGCGATTACACTTGATACAAGCCATAGTACTCCTAAAGAAAAAAAAAGATGACTAAGCCAACGCTCACACAATTTTAAGACGATTAGCACACTGTACAGCCGACGGCAGAAAGCTGTATAAAATTGTGTCGGAGTGACCCTTAAAAAGGGGGACCAGCAGTCGGGTGCTCGTGCTCCTGCTCGTGAGCTCACGAGCAGGAACACGAGCACCCGATGGCGGACGGACATACGGACATGGCTAGGCATAGAGATATACTTCGTTTCACCTTATGTGCGAGCGAAGGCAAAGCTGGAAGCGCGAGCACGAAAGCTCCGTGCGTTAAAGGGATTGTCCGGTGAAAACCGGAAGTTCTTATGATTTCGTGATGGTTACCTGGTGGGAGCCTAATGATTAACATAGGCCATTTTTATTCCATTAAACGACACCCCAATTTAGTGTAATCAACGACGGATAATTGAACGAAACTCCATGCCGAATTTCGCAAGTATCAACGGCTGCACTCCCATGCCTGACGTGACGCCACACCAGTCTTGCAATTGTCATATCCTATGCCTCATTCCTCCGTGGGAACACAGTGCTCCCGACGCACCGCAGCATTCCATATTACTCGCCACTGTAAATGTCGCGGAGAAGTGTGGAGCGTGACAACCGCACAATACCCTTTCATTCTAAAAAAAAAAAAAAAAAAAAAAAAAGTTAGCGCAGCAGCGAGGGTGAACCACGTCGTACCGCTCACGCGGAGGACAAAATTCGAAGTGCACTTCAGTTCGGCGCGTTCTTTGCCTGATGTTACCTCAGAAACTCCGCTTCCCTGAAGGTGGAAGAGGAAAACGCCGTTTATGCACGCTTGGGTTAAAATACAATTACTCCTCCAGGGAAGCACACGAAATTCAGATTTGTCGTGGAAGATGCTCCTACAGCCATTGACAATGAGGTCTAAATGTTTTCATGAATACGAAATTTGACTGGATAATCCCTTTAAAGGGACCATGAAGGCAGTTTCGAAGTTTTATTCGACGATTGAAATGGATGCCAGGCACGTCTCAGATACTGTTGACCAAGTTCTAGCCCGAACAGAAGTTTGGGTGCCGCACCAATCGAGCAAACAGGCGCGGTAATAATAGCGCCGGGAACGATGCCTGAGACCCCACCGAGGAGGCGGCAGAAAGGTGAACTAAAGTGCGCCGTTGAAGCGTGACGACAACGGGCTCCTCGTCTGGCGATTGGTTCAAACGATAGACGCGCTCTTGGTTTCGATTTCGGTGGTGAGATGTGATGAAAAAAGTTCATTTGAACGTTGGATAATCTTTTAAAGTTGTAGTTGGGAATTAATAGGTTTCATACCGTGTATAAAAGCATAATCTGAAGCGATCCCTCCGTTTGTCACTGGTTGAACGCATCCCGCACTGCTACCTCGGGCGCGTAACAAGCATCGAGCAACCGTGGAAAAAAAAAGAAAAAGGTACGAGCGCCGGGGGCGGCGGACTTTTGGTTCTGGTTTCGTGCGTCGTCTCGTGTTTGCTTTGCGAACTGGTGTCTCACCAATCATGCCGCGTTTATGTGCAGTAGTAGGTTGCGCAAAAGGTCGGCTAAAGACGTGTGGTCGATCGGGCGACGTTAGTTTGCATAAACTGCCGACCGATGCAGCAATGCGCAGCATTTGGTTGCGCGCCGTCGTCTTGCGTAGAGCTGTGGACAGCGGTGTCATGATTTGTTTGTTGCATTTCCGACCAGAAGACTTTGAGCAGCACCTTCACGTCAGCCGGAGTCGCTTTGAGGCGGCGACCGAGGAGCTGGTGGTAGGTCTATGGCGCCTTCGTAAAGCGCCAATCCAGAGTTCTGCGTCCTTACCACCATCTCCCGTTCAGTCGGCGTGAGGTCGCTGAACGGGAGCTCAAACTCGTTAGCGAGCGCGGCGTTGCCGCCCATTTCTTCCAGGTTTTCTTCACAGACCGCCGTGCACTATAGCGAACCACGGGAACCACACTGAGTGTGCACTAAATCCTACCGATGCCGACAGTGCTCCTTGACGTCACTTCTCTTTCCAGAGGCGAAAAAGGGAAGAAATCTGAATGTTTGTTTCGGTTTCGCAGATTTATTTGCAGATACAGAAATAAGAGTCACAAAGTTCTAGAAAAAATTGTGTGGCATGCCAGGACCCCAATGCTTCCGAAAACACCTTCTTTTAAAAAAAAAATTTAAATTGCCTTCATGGTCCCTTTAAGGCTTTGCTCGAGCGCGCGAGCTGGGGAGAAACGCAAAAAGCGCTGGTCTCGCGCTTCAAGCTTTGGCTTCGCTCGCAGATAAAGTGAAACGAAGTATTAGCCCCGTGCGCGACCGAAAGCGTCGCTGTGGACACCTTCCACGATTGGCCGAACGCTGACTATGACGTCGGAAAGGGGCTTTATCATCGACGGAAATAAGAGGAATGAAAGAACTTTAATTTTGACGGTGTTGGCAGTGTTCCTTTGAGAGCGCAATGATTTCAAGCTTCCACCATGCTAATAACAAACACCATCGAACTTAATTGTTGTTTGCAAGGTAATGACGTCACAAGGGGGAACCACAGGAGGGCGCCACCAAAACATCTCGCTGCTAATAGTAGGTGGAATGACGCCGAACTATTGTACCAGAGGGCCTCTCCTTGTGTAGATGGAAGGACGTCGCCACGGGCTTCATCGAAGATATTAAAAGAAACGCAAATATTGACACCGACGAAATGAGTGTTCTAGCCTGTCGGCTCTACTTCGGAAGCCAGGCACGGGACAAAACGAGAATAATATTCGACCATTCCTAAGAAGGACCGTAGCTGAGTCAGGTCTGTTGGAATCGGTGCCGCACGAAGAGCGTCGACCTTCTTCTGAAGGGGTGAAATCCCGGCAGCACTAACTTTTTTCCCATAAACGAACTTTCTGTGACGTCACACACCCATTTGTAGTTGAGGTTCAGAGCTGCTTCTGAGATGCGCAAGAGTACTTTTTGCAGGCGCTCTAGGTGCTCCCGTTGGTTTTTACCGAAGACTACCACGTCATCCAGATAAAACATCACTCCCTGGCAGCCCTGCAAGATCTTAGCCATCATCTGCTGGAAGGTTGCTGGTGCTGAAGCTAGTCCAAAGCACACTCGCTTAAAGCGAAAGAGTCCTTCGTGCGTAACAAACGCTTTAAATCGCGACTCTCTGGATGAAGTGTAACCTGATGGTATGCTGCAGCAAGATCCAGTTTTGAGAACCTCTGCGCTCCATGCAGTGCGTTCAGCAGTTCTTCGATGTGAGGAAGCGGGTAGCTGTCGATGACTATCGCTTTGTGTACTTCGCGAAGGTCCACACACATTCGGATAGTGCCATCTCTTTTTTGGACCACTATTGGTGATACCCACTCGGAGGCGTTGATACGCTCGATCACCCCAGTTTTCTCAAGACGTTTAATTTTCTCAGAAACTGGTCGTCGAGCAGCTTGGGGAATGCGCCGAAGCCGATGTTGAACGGGAATTACTGAGGAGCGGGTCTTTACCTTGCAGACGACTCCCATGACTCGGCCCAATCCTGGCGTAAAAAGATGCTCGAAATGTGTAAGAGATGCTGCCAGCTTCGGAGGGGTAGACACTGGCTTAACTTGAAGGTGCCCGTGTGGATCCACGCTTGCCTCCACTGGAGGTGAAAGCCGTTCAGTCCACTCTACCTCCAGTGCCATTGACGAGTCGTCCAGCTTCGGGGTCGTGGCTGATTT
Organism: Ixodes persulcatus; assembly: GCA_013358835.2. Taxonomy (NCBI): domain Eukaryota; kingdom Metazoa; phylum Arthropoda; class Arachnida; order Ixodida; family Ixodidae; genus Ixodes; species Ixodes persulcatus. The sequence goes on from JABSTQ010003160.1 coordinate 30,045, forward strand.
TATTGCCATTGACTTCGGTGTCAGTCTGTGTGAGGACAACGGTGGAGATTGTTCAGCCATACTTGCGGAAGCCTCACCGGTGTCACAGTATAAAAGCAAGAACGTGTTGCTCCGCTTATTTTAATGTCGAGCGCCACGACTGCGTCCTTGCCCAACAAAGAGGTTCCACGGTCTGCGATGTAAAACAACAGTTGCGCGTGCCGTTCTCTGAATACAGAGTTTTAGAATAGCGTAAAGACCCTTGCGTCAGTACTACGTACAACGCACGCTAGCTGTGGACGTAACGTTACGGAGCGCGTTGAATGCGCACTTTTAGTAGACAGTTTTAGTGGATCGTACGCTAAAGCCTTGCGTACGCAATAAAATTACGGGTCGGGAGTGCGCGTGCGCAGAACGCAATAGAAGAGCTAGCGCATTGCGTACGCACGCAACGCTGGGGATTTTGCGTGGCGGGCTAGCGGGCTTTGCGGGACGCTTTCGAGAGATCTCGGACCCAACGAGAGCGCCAGTTTCAAGATGGAGGTTACCTCGACTGGCGCAGTAAGGGCGACGTGGTGTTTTCGAAGTTCTGTGTTACGTGAAATTGCGTGGTGTTCAGCTCGGCAATTTTTTCTGGGACCTACCGCGGTCGAATCAGATCGCCGTGCAGCTGAAGGAGTGCACAGTGAAAATGTTCGCCGCTCGAAATGTGCGTCAACGCTGCGATCTGCTCAACGCTAAGCCTATTCGCACAGTTCATCGCCGACGGACGAACGACTCTAAAAGAAATCGCCGAAGTTCTCGCTATGCACTGGACATCAGTAGGTCATGAATTTCATTCCGCGATAGCATTGATAAAAGCTGCCGTTTCCACGGGACGACTGCCGGAGGCTCCGTGATCGAATTTGGCTACGCACTCGTACTCGTAGCCTCTGTACCCCGCAGAAAAGCGCGCTTGATGAGGCAGCTGTGGCTTGGTTTAATTTGAAATAAAATGATTGGACACGTTTTCATTTTCAATATTTCTTTCCAGGAGCATGGTTGCGCTATAAGCACGCGGAATTCTACGGCTCTAGCAAATTTAACCAAGATCATGCGCGGTGTTCCCTCGAAAACGTTACGTCTGGTTCAGACAGTTGCGTTTGACTGCGTTTGACTGCGTTGCGGCAACGAGAAACCAGGACATCCCTGATGCTTATCTCGCGCGCCAGGATGATTCCTTGAATTGGATTTCACGCTTCATACGAAGCACAGATGTGCCGGTGACTCGCTTTCGGTTCTCGACGCAACGCAGTCAAACGCACTCAACGCAAGTGTCTGAACCGGCCTTAACGCACAACTAATGGCGAATTCCACTGGGCGTTTTGGAGCGCGCCGGGATCAGTTGACCAGATTCAGAATGGAGCACACGATCTGAACGGGGTCGCGCCGCCGATGGATCCCCAGTGGAACATGACCACTGCTCCGGGATCGGCGGATGCCTTCCCGTCATTCAACTGCCCGGGAATCCCCTTTCCGCGGCCGCCGCGGTCGTTTCGAAGACGTTTTCGCAATCAGCGGTGCTACACGTGTTCGACGCACGAGCGGCAGGAATGGCTCAGGAGCTTCTAGCAAAGATTGCCGGAATGCCCGTAGCGCGGCAAAACCTTCCCTTCTTCTTCCTGGAAAACGAACCGGCTGTCGAGCCAAGGGGTAAAGGCCCTGTCGCACTGAGGGAACAGTTGGACAACTCTATCCGGCGACCCTGTCACATCGCGGCGATAACAACAGTCGGGCAACATGTTGCTGGCGCGCGGCAACCGTGTTGCCCGATTTGTTGTCCGACAACCCTGTCACACCGCGCTGATGGCGAGGCAGGAGGCGTTGGGCGAGGACAACACGGGGAACACTCCGCCATCTTGATTGTTTACCTTCGTTCGTGTGTGGCGCGGAATCGCTGGAAATGTGACTCTACAAAGTGCTAGTGCGGTCGAAGAGCCGGGAATTACCACGGTACGACATCAACCAGTGACTGTGATTAGAAAACTTGACACGGGGAGTATTTTCCGCTCTTTATTTTATCGAAATGTTCTTCATTCGCTGACAAAGCAGATAGCCCTAACCGGGGAAAGGGACATCGCTGATATATGTTCGGGATTTACGCCACCGTATGAAGTGTTTCTGTCCGGTTCTTTCGTACAATTCCTATTTCTACTGTAAAATTGCGTTAGCACCGGCAGTACCCCAAAGCGTCTATGGTAACGTGGTGTTGAGCTGAACTGACAGTGCTTCGAAACTGCGACACCGACACCATCGGCCTTCATAACAATCGGTGGAATAAATATTTTTCAACGCTGTCTAGTTGTCTACCGCCTGCTATGTGATCGATTCATTCCCGCAAAACGTCCTGGGTATTTTTAAAACAAATCAGGTGTCTGGTAGTGGCTGTTTCCAAGTTCCAATCACCAACGTTTTCGCAATCGCGGCGCTAACGGGTGTTCGACGCACGAGCGGCAGGAATGGCTCAGGAGCGTCTAGCAAAGATTGCCGGAATGCCCGTAGCGCGGCAAAACCTTCTCTGCTCTTCTGCTTCCTGGAAAACGAACCGGCTGTCGAGTCCAGGGGTTAAGCAAGCGGCCATTACCAATTCTTTTGAGGCGAGATCAGGCGAGACGCCCCTCGAGAAAGGAAGTCACGTGTGTGCGCCGAGGGCTGGCCCGGCTGGCTTCCGGTTGAATCCGCCGAAATCGGGGGAGCGACTTTTCTCGGATCCAGATCGAGATCTGGAGCGGGAGCTAATCCAAAACGACCAGTGGAACACGTCCGTCTCGATCCCGATCGCCCAGTGAAATAGGCTCGCTCCAGAAAAGTCGATCCCGGCGCGCTCCAAAACGACCAGTGGAATTCGCCATAAATTTGGTCCGAGCAGGTCTTTTTTAGCGTACGCTATACTATTGCGTATTGCGTACGTAAGAGCCAGCAACGCTATACACCTTTTCCACAAGCGCGCAGCCATCTTGAATATCGTCACTTCTGGTATGCGGTAAAACATCTTTTTGATCTCTCCCCGAAGCTAGAAGGTGTTTACGAAAAATGCGTGATTGTCACACATTCCTGATTTGCCTCAGCTATATTTTCTCGCATATTCCAGGTTCAAACGTTTTATTATTTTTTCGCCCCGCATACCAGATACGGAACCCACGTGACTGAGAACGACAGGAAACAGAAAAGGTGTATAGGAAGTACTCACCCGCGGCCATAGCTGTGTGCGCGAATGCTGAGCGCGTGCTGATGGCGAGCTTCCACAGTTCTTTTGTAACGTGCATTCCGCACCCTCAAGTTTGCCGGTCTTAGCAGCCTATTAAAGGGACAATGAAGACGATTTCATTTAATTTTTTTTAAATGGTGTTTTTAGGCTTCTTGGGAACCTGGAATACTGCCCAATTTTTTATAGACATTTGTGACGCGTATTTCTGTACCTACGAAAGAATTGAAGAAACCGAAACTGAACTATCTGCATTCTCATTTTTGGGCCTCCAAAAACGGAGGTGACGTAGGAGTGATGTCACATGTGAATAGTCGGTACCGGTAGCATATAGGGCATCGAGACTCTGGTTACCGCGGTGGGTTATAGCAGCGCGGTGGCGCGAGCGAATTCGTGCTCCCGTTCAGTGACCTGACACCAACAGAGCGGGAGATGCTCCTGAGGACGCGGAACTCTGGAATGCCTCTTTACGAGGACGCCCCAGAATTGCCGCCGACCGAGAGTAATTCGTCGCCGCCCAGCTCGCCTACGCCACAGCAACGCCCAGACTCCGGCTGACCTGAAGGTTCTGTTCAAAGTCTCCCGACCGAAAATGTAGCGAACAAATTCTGACGCCATCGCCGAGACCTCTGCTCAAGACAACGCTGTTCAACCAGAGACTTTGCTTCATCGCTTGGGAGTGGGTCAAAACTAGCGTCGCCCGAACGATTACGAGTCTTCAGTCGACCGTTTGAACGTCCTCCAACAGCGCACAAATTTGGCATGACTACCTCTATGCAGAATCCCTCGAGTGCCGTGTTCCAAAAGTAAACACGGCACCGACATCTGAAACCAGAACCAAAAGTCTCGCGCGTGTTCCGCGCTGTGTTCTTTATTTTATATATTTTGTTTTCCCATAGTTGCTCGTTGCCCGTTTCGCGGGCAGTGTAGCAAAGAGAAAAATAATTATGATGTTTTATTTACGGTTTAGTTATCATTTTCGGTTCGATTTATAGTTTTCATGGTTATTCAAGTGGAATTAGAACAGTGTTCATAAAAACCACAAACCAAAGCGTGACCGAGGGCACGTTTCTCGTTTCGACCAATCGCTGGCGCGTCTCTTGTGACGTCACGCTTCCAGGCCCCGCAGGGTCACGTGACCTCCGCTTCTGCTGGTTTCTCCCGCAACACTCGGGGCGTCGCCTCGATCGATCCCGGTACGATTATTACCGCGACTGTTTAATTGATTTGCGCGGCACACAAGCGCCGGTTTCGGCTGAAATTTGGGCAACATGGCCTGAGACGTGCCGGGAACCCAGTTCAATCACCAAAAAAATATCCGAAATTGCCTTCATTGTCCCTTTAATGTGGGCTCGTTCTGAGCATGCGCTCTAGACAGCACCCACAAATATGGCGCCCAGTGAATACTCCTTATACTAAAACTCTCTAGTATAGCGGAAGGCAAACGCATTCGTAAAGAGTTGCAGCGCCATCTAGATGTGCTCCTGCGAACTGCTTAAAGCAATCAAAGGCGGGTGCTCGGTCAAGCCAAATTAACACCGCGAATCTCCTCGCTTTGCTACGAAGTGCGTGAATCTCTTTCCAGTTGCTTGTTGTGAACGTGTTTTGTCTTTTTATTAGGTCTGTGCGACCAGTAGTTCGATCTATGGTTCGCTCCAGTGTGTTGGGGGATCCCTACAATCTTATGTTGGCCTCGTTATTTGCTTAGAAGTATGCAAGCAATAAGTCGCACCACTCGTGTACCGACCGCACGGTAAACACCTTTTTGGGTTCGACGGCGTCGCCAACGTTCTTGGCTATCGACACCCATCTTTGTAAAGGATTCGTCGTGTTGATACCTTTAAGGAGGTTGTGGGTCGCCTGTCAATACCGCCCGATCAGGCCGAGTTCCACTCGCTCCGACGAAGTCTCTCGGATAAGCGCTACCATTCGGAAAAGATTTAATCTGTACTTAAGTTCAGAGTCCAATGAAGAGGAGGGCCAAGGCTGTCTAGTGGTCCGGGTGTTCAGTTGGAGGTCTTGCTCGGCACCGGCTCTTTCGCTTGTCTCCTGCTCCGAACTCCGCGTGTCGTCGCTTGCCACGAGCCTCGCCCCTTTTCCTTTTTTCTTTCTCTTTCTTCCACAAGGTTCAGGTCATCTTCCATTGACTCCGTAAGTGTGACGTCATGGGTCCAAAGAAACCGTTGCTAGGGTCGTTGTTGATGAATGAAAGGAAAACTCTAACCAAAAAATTGATACGGAGCCCGACGTTTCAAGGCCAGTTCGGCCCCTTGATCACGGGTGACTGTTTTTGTACTTGTCGTCGTCTTGCAAATTGCCCGGTGTTGTTGGCTTCTTTAAAGCGGCCGTTGTATCTGCACGTGCTTTATGCTTCGTAGCGCCTCGCGTGACGCACCGCAAACCGTACACGTAGGCGCTTGGCAGTCCCAGCTGACCGGTTGACGTTATTTTCGGTGTTCTGGATGTACCAGGACTCTAATAAAAGGCGTCTTCGCCAGTTTCTTTCCATGCCAAGAATAGAGCAGTTCTTGAATCCAATCGTGTGACCTTGTTTTTGGACGTGTTCTGCCAGCGCACTACCCTGCACGTTATTCTTTTTGACGTCATACTGATGCTGGCGTAGACGCTCCGGGAAGTTTTTAGTTTCCCCAACGTAGGAGGCGGCGCAGTCACCACATGGGATCCTGTAGACGAGTCCCTGAGCCTTTTCTTTAGGGGGACTATCCTTTGGAAGCGAGAAGAGGCGTCCAATGGTGGACACCGGTCTATGTGTCACACTGACGCCGTATTTTCGTAAAACGCGCGCGAGAGTCTCGCTTGGGCCCTTGATGTACGGGACGCATACGCGGTTGGGTGGAGGAGGAGCGTCTTCTGTTTCATTCTGTCTAAGATTTTTGTACACGTTGTTCAAAAACCTGGCAGGATAGCCATTCTGTTTTAGGTCGCGTTTGATCGTTGTAACCTCTTCAGCCTCTTCAGTGGAGCAGACAGTAATTGCTCGCCTGAACGCACAAATCTTCTGTGGCTTCCGCACTCTTTAGGCGAGCTATTACTGTCTGCTCCACTGAAGAGGCTGAAGAGGTTACAACAATCAAACACGACCTAAAACAGAATGGCTATCCTGCCAGGTTTTTGAACAACGTGTACAAAAATCTTAGACGGAATGAAACAGAAGACGCCCCTGCTCCACCCAACCGTGCATGCGTCCCGTACATCAAGGGCCCAAGCGAGACTCTCGCGCGCGTTTTACGAAAATACGGCGTCAGTGTGACACATAGACCGGTGTCCACCATTGGACGCCTCTTCTCGCTTCCAAAGGATCGTCCCCCTAAAGAAAAGGCTCAGGGACTCGTCTACAGGATCCCGTGTGGGGACTGCGCCGCCTCCTACGTTGGGGAAACTAAAAACTTCCCGGAACGTCTACGCCAGCATCAGTATGACGTCAAAAAGAATAACGCGCAGGGTAGTGCGCTGGCAGAACACGTCCAAAAACAAGGTCACACGATTGGATTCAATAATTGCTCTATTCTTTGCACCGAAAGAAACTGGCGAAGACGCCTTTTATTAGAGTCCTGGTGCATCCAGAACACCAAAAAAATTGACCGCATCTCCACGTGGTGAATGATGTTGCTTGGGGCGAAGCTCTGGTGGTGCTTGTCTGCGTAGACGCCGAGCCGCAGCATGCCGAGCCTTTTCATTCATACCAGTAGTAGGATGTGTGGTTTTCTTCTTTTTCTTTTTTTAAGAAGACATGGGATGGCATCTCAGAGCCCACTACTCTTTTTTTTCTTCTTTTTCTTTTTTCATAATTTTTTTCATCTTTTTTTGCCCTACACGAGCACGTGAGCATGTGCTCACGTGCCTTTTCATTCATATCAGTAGGAGAATGTGTGGTTTTCTTCTTTTTTCTTTTTTTAAGAAGACATGGGATGGCATCTCAGAACCCCATAGAGTTATTATAATGTACGCTAGAGGTTCAACTGGCGCTAGTGTCTATGCGACTTCCGGGAGGCAAATTGAAGCAGACAGCAACCAGTCTACTTTTGCGGTGCTCCTGTGCATTCCTATGGGAAAACGCGCGTGAATTGTGTCTCTTCGCCGGAAAATAACGCGATTAACTTTTGTTCTGTCGGTTGTACCGGATAGTATGTACCTTTATTGATATTGTGAAAGTGTAATTAATTTAGTCACAGCATTTTTCTTTACCACTGAACGATGTTAAACTTCGCGATATTTCAGGCCCAACCTCCGTTTCATGACAGGTATGTAAAAATGAGCGGCGA
>JABSTQ010003161.1:0-21681 GCA_013358835.2 Ixodes persulcatus
TTGTGATAGCCATTTGGGTCACCGTCAACTTTGTCGTTAACATGTGAATATGTGTACATAGATATATTCACTTGGGAATTGGTTAATATTGTAAATTGTCCTTACTTTAAAATGACTCTCACAGAGAGGTTAATTTTTTTATCTCTTCCTCGTCCTCCTTCCTTACTTTATTAATGTTACCGCACTTGACATCTTTCTAATATTCTACTACCTCTTCATTAAAATCTCAGTTGTGAGTTACCGCTCTTTCCTTCCTGTTGTCTCTTCCTTTCTTATTTTATTTGCGCTGTTTAAGTCAACAGTATGTGGAGGACAAACTTTAATATGCCAAATACAACTAAAAATTAAAAAAAAAAGTTACGTCTTAAGTGCCCAGAAAGCATATTTTTAGAGATGTCGTCTTTATTCTTAGCTACAAAGTTATCATTGTGTTTTAAGCAAGCCTTTAGTGTTTATGGTGGTTACAGAATACTGACATTTTAGGCTGAGCGTTTTGGGATTGCATTATAAAGGACTCATGTTAGGAGAAACAAAAAAAAAAATCCTGAAACATCCTTAACCTGTATTTGCTCGAACTACTGTTTTCAAGGTTTCGTATTTTCCACGCACTATATTATTTTGGAACACACTGGCCTATGATACTTTTGTATTCGGGCGTTGATTGTTTATTCCGACTGCCATTGGTATTCTCCTTACTGTTAGTTATGTAAAACCATGGTTGGAATGTTGAAATGTGCCTTGTTTTTTTTTTCGATATTTAGATTATTTTGGATCGGTACGTTCATTGTTTATTCCGACAGTCATTTCTAATCCCCTTACTCTTCGTTATGTAAAACAATGGTTAAAATATAAAATAGGTTTTTTTCTCAATTATTTGCATCCTTTGGATCTCTACCACACATCTCCAAATGTCTAATCAAGGCCAGCAGTATGTAATAAATAAATAATAAATATAATTTATACGTACCAATCTAACGAACATAACTGACCCATATGTGAATTTTCTTAAAGTTGATCATTTACATTCCTTCACACGCTGTAGATAAATAGAAAATATATAGGAAAACTCAACTCTATTATTCAATATGTGTTCTTCCGGTGATCACAGCAGGCTGTATTGATGAGTTTGATAAAAATGTGTTGATTCGATCCAAACGGTGACCACCAAAGTTTGCCTTGCACTACCTATATATAGAGAATGTACTCTTAAACTAAACAATATCGCAACACTCTACTTTACGTTACTTACGAATCTATTTATTATATCATTTTCTGAGCAAGAGTAAAAATTTTTCTCTCTAGAAGTAAGCATAATATTTTGAAACAACTCTCAATTAATGCATCTCCGTGAAACCGCTTACCAGATTTGTACAAAATATTTTTCAATACTTTTAAAGGCGAGGACATTTGTACTGTGACCATTCTAAGAAAGGATTAAACTCTAAAAAAATAATCATAACAACAACACGGACAACACTTTCTTTTGTATTGGTGTCTTTCTTTTCACCGTTCAAAACATTTATATTTCAGACTTTGCTCACGGTTCGAACGAAGACAATTTGTGGCGTGGTCCTCCTCTGAAAATGTTTCATGGTGGAATAGACTACGATCACTTCGGGAATATTTATCAAAACTGTTCTGAAACTACTTTCCAGGTTCTATCACTAATCATATACGCAGAATTAAGTAAAAGCTTACTTATACCGCATACGCTATTATCAAAAGGTTGCCACTATTAATTTTCTATTTTAGCCTGTTATGTGTATTTTGGGTTTTCACATATTAATGCAAATTTATAATTACGAACGGTGAGGCGTTTACGCTCGCTGATATTCGAAATAAAGTATCGCAAATTTAGAGAATCCGAACCAATATCAAGTTTATATTTTTATTTATTTATTTATTTATTTACAGATACTACTGCCTTCTCAAGGAAGGCGTTGTAGGACGGCCTTCTTCAATGACTGAAACGTACAATATGGAACAAGGCCAGTGCAACGAACATAGATAAGAGCAGAAACCAGGAAACCCACAACCAAAATATTGCACAACAATGAAATGAAACTGAGCATTATTACACTTTACCGTGTACCTATTACCGTTTACGCTAGAAAGCGAACAAGACATTGAACGATGTTGTATACTCAAACGACCAACACAAACTTCAGTTCGAGATATATAGCTGCGACTAATCCAATATAAACACTCAGTTCTTTATAGAAATCTTTATTTTCTATAACTGTCCTAGGAAACCTATCGGCTAAAACGCAAATTATCACCTGGTGCCTTATTTGAGACTCAAAAGTCAAGTTGTGACCGCCATCTTTCTAATGACAACTTACTCAAATATATTTGATGGAGTAAAGTTGCTGAAATATCCTCTCTTAGGCAGCTCGAATACGTACTCTGCTGCCTGGAAAAGGACAAAATTTGCTACGTCAAATATCTGCGATAAGCGATACATTCGGTATTATTAGTATTCTGCTCTTCACACGCGCGCCGGGAAATGAACCACTGTTCCAGTACCGCGAAATATTCCAACACATCAAATATGCACGAAATAATAAAACCGGCAGGAAATCTCTAAGCGTCACCTTTTAGAGGCGGTCCCGAACTGCTCGAAACAGTGTGGTTGATAATGCTATCCTCGTCATCGGCCACAACGCGACTAAAGAAAGGCGGACGCAACGCAATATTACATCACCGTTTTCCGTGCAAAGACAGAGAGCTTCCCCTATCGTGGGCATTTCGGATGGACCGTTAGACAGAAAGTGAGGCCGCAGAAGAGCTCCCCCCTCTGCTCGGAAAACTCGGGCTATAGACACCATATTCTTAATTCCATATCCCGTTTCACGTCAAGTACGGCCGCTGCTGCCGTCACACCTTAATGGATGCAATCCAGCCGTGCCGAAAAGTGCACCGTAAGGGGCGATCGTCGTTTCCTGGGAGTTTGATATATCACCGGCTAAATCCTTCACGCCCAGTGAAGGCGGCGTGACCCTGGTCTTTTTCTTTTATACTGCGAGTGCTTGGTTCAGCCGGCGATTTCAAACGCCCAAAGGCGACGAGCGCAGTGACGGGGTATATTGTGGTCCCGTTCGATCGGCTCCATATCTGATCCTAGAGTTGTGTATGGTTGGATCTAATGTGAAACGCAGTATAGCGTACGAGGAATCGAAAATAAAAAGCCGACATCTCGCGCAGTGCATTCGAAGCATGTGGCACACCTAAAGTTCCTAGATAAGAGCTTCCTACAAGTAGCGACATTCTTTGAAGCGCCAACTGCGTGACGGTGCAGGTTTTAGGAAGCGAATGGCGGCGCAAAGCAGAGGTTTGAAGTGAACGCCGCCATTTTGTTCCAGCGAACTGTGCTTTGTCATTTCTATTGGTTGTCGCTACTTGTAAAAGAAGTATCGAGGGACTTGAGGTATACCAAGTGTGCACCCGGAGTACTACCGCTCATGCGCGGTATCCAGGGCCCTAAACTCGTCAAACACAAAGTTGAAGCCGAAAGGTTCGCGGAGCGCGCCGATTGGACGTCGGTAACAAAAACGCGAAGACATCGCCGTGATTGTCCAATCGGTGCGCTCCGTCAATTTCGGCTTTGTGTTTGACGAGTTTAGGGGGCACAGCGGTCAAGTGCTGCGCTTAAACGACCAAATGTGCCGTTATGATTCTGTTCTCTTGTTATCGTTTTGCCGTTTTGACATCGTGCTCTTTTGCACCTGGTCTTCTATCGCTGTGCCATATATTGATGTTCTGCTGTTTTGCACAGCGCTGTTATCACGTGTAGTACACTCTAGGAAATGTCTGCATGTCTGGCAGACTTGTGCCTATCTCAAATACTCTACTCAAGATACTGTATCTTAAATACTTTTTGGAGTATCTTGGTATCTTACAAATACCTTTGATAGAGAGTATTTAATACTCTATCTTAATTACAATTCCGAGTATCTTGTACTCATTATCTTAAATACATTTTGACATTCCGCCATTTTCCGAGTTTTTCGGTATGAAGTGGGGTGGGCGTGGCACGAGGAAACGTGAATATTCTTTCGAGCAACCGAATCCTGTTGCTAGCTCCGATTAGCTACGGTGACTTAGATTGAGCTCGTAAAAATATCGCTTTCTTGCCGACTGTGACTCATATTTCAGCCGAAAGTTCGTACAATAAAGGTTCTCCCCTCGCCTTCCCAAAGGCGCCTTTTGTTTCCCCCAAAAAAATCCTCAAACGAAAGGTGTGGTTTTACAGAAGTAAAGATGCCACCCGGAGGCAAGAGCAGACCGGGAAACGACCTACGAGAACAATGCAGACTTAAGTGTCAAGAAATAACAAATAGAAGAAAATGAGAAGTGGACACACACAAAAAAGTAGACATTTTTATTTTGCTTTTTGTATATTTGACCCCGCTAGGGCAAAACGTCAAGGTTTTTTTTTTTTTCTTTGTGTTGTCAGTCCGGCGCTTATTGCTCTCGCGAACACTGAGCAGAGAACAGGACAGGAAACGAACTGCGACCAGGGTGACGTGCCGTGGCTATTATGTGGGTTCTCTTTGTTATCCATTCACTCATATCCGTGTCTGAAGTTCGTTTATAGTGAACTCCCCGTATAGGGAATATGGATTGTAGTTAAATGATGCGTCTAAGGTGCGCCGCAGGATGTGATATTCAGCGATGTCACTATCGGCGAGGCGCTCTATCCCGTTTGTTGTCCCCACACCTCAGTGTTTACCCAACACAAGGCCTGTGCACGTGCTTACAGGCCTTGTGGGAATGTCCATGACGTTAGGTGCCGGATCTGTCCCGAAAGAAGTCTTCAGAGGATGCGAGCTTGACCCACTTCGGCTTTTGTGTTTAGCTGAGGACCGTGCATGCTGCATCGTTCATGCAGGCCGGAATGGTAACAAAAGAGCCCCTCCTCCCCCTCACCGGAGAACACGAACTCCAGCCAAACGCTGACGCCGCGTGCTGAGCCATTGTATTTGTTGTCCTCATCCATCTAGTTCTAAAGTTAACCGCTTGCGGCGCCACGGTCTGATCTTCTCCCCAATAGCTAAAGCGACCTCTTTCTTGTTGTCCCAGAAATGTTTTGTAACATCTATCAGTGATACTGCCACGCGTGTCGCCCAGCGAGCGCGTGGCCGGATGGTTCGATACCAGAAAGCGGACTTGTCTTTTATTTATTCCTTCAACTTGACATTCTGGTAAGTTCGAGGATTTTGTCGTCTGATTGCGTTACGAAAGTTCTACGCGCCGAACTTCCTACGCCGAATGTTCCAGAAACACACGCGGGTACAAAAGGTGCTCCGAGTGGCGGTCCGGAGTCAGTCTCGCCCCAGCGGTCGATCCTGCTGTTTCGCTGGCATGGACGCCTGCGACGCTAGCCTTTCTCTCTTTTGTTTTGGGAACAAGTTCGGCTCATTAAACGTTTAGTTTCTTCAGTTATTCGCCGCGTCATCATTTATCATTCGTGACAATATTTTGCTCTTTATAAGGAGTATTCACTGGGCGCCATATTTGTGGGTGCTGTCTACAGCGCATGCTCAAAACGAGCCCACATTAATAGGCTGCTAAGACCGGCCATTTTGACGGTGTGGAATGCACGTTCCAAAAGAACCCTGGAAGCTAGCCATCAGCACGCGCTCAGCAGTCGCGCACACAGCTATGGCCGCCAGTGAATACTTCCTATAGTCGGACTGCATAAAATAGCCCTACGATACTTTTTTTTTCGTTTTCTGTTGTTGCGTGCTAATAAACCATTCTGGCAACCCAGGTTTGCGTAGCTAAATAACTGCCGTTGTCAATGACGTCGATAAAAATTAAGCAATGCGGAAGTATCTTCAAAAGTAACTGAAATACATTTCTAAGTATCTGTACTCTACTCAAGATACTTTACAGTGAAAGTAACTTGAGTAGTATTTTAAATACTTTATGACGCAGGTATTTAGTAACTTAACTTAAATACTTTTATCGAGTATTTTGTCCAACACTGATGTCTGGTTACCCGCAAAACACTCAAAGAACCAATCTCTGCGCTCTACGAATTCAGCTTAGCAAATGATGAGGCGGGGCATCTTTTTAGAGCTCAAAATAAAGTCTGCGCTGTGGAATTATGCAATGCAAGCATGACGCTTTGCATTGCGTAATGCCACAGCGCAGACTTTATTTTAAGGTCTAAACGGATGTTCCGCCTCATCATTTGCTGTGCTGATTTTGTAAATCGCAGAGATTGGCTCTTTGAGAGTTCTGCGGGTAAGTAGATGCGCAGGCATTTCTTAGGCTGTACGTTGTCGATGTGCCAAATGTTATGTACACGTTGTAGTTTTGTCGTGCACTAACTTGATATGCGCTATTTTTGTCGTATGCTCTTCTGTAGTCCTCCCGCAGAGAAGGTCCAAAACAGGAAAGCACATGGCATGCCATAATGGTGTAGAATCATCGCGGAGATTTTATACTAGGATATATTAGATCCAAGTCAGTGCACGCCTCCTTCGAATAATCTAGTCGTAAATGTGAACTCGCATTTTATGAGATGGAGCAGACATGCTGGGCTGCCAAAGTTATAACTAGGATTCCGTGTTTTCGGAGTTCATTTTTCGTCAAATTCGGAGGGTGTTTTTCGGAGTTTTTTTTTTTTTTACTTAAACTCAGAGTTTATAGGAGTTTGTTTTTGTTTGATTGCAAAATTTCTAAAATTCGGAGCATTATTTCGCAGTTTTCCTATGAAAAATAAATACAAATATCTGGGTGTAAACATATCCCAGATAAAGAAAAATAAAACGCTCTTATATCAATTAATATTTCTTCAGCTGGATTTGGTGTTGGTGCCATTGCCATTGGCGATATTACTTTTTTCCACGGCAAAAGTTGCACACATGTGTGGCTTCGATAAACGTTGATACCTTAAAAGTAAACTCCTGGAAGTAGTCGCTGGGAAGCACGAATTCATCCCATCCCATTTCATGCAACCCTGCGGCCGCGCGAGGTGGAGTGGTTAAGAGTGCAGTAGGGAAGTTTCAAGTCAACTGCCCCTCTTCCCAATTTTATGGAATATCTATGGTCCATTGCTTCCACTCCTACCAAAAACTACAAAAACACAACCTCTCTGTTTGGTGGATCGAAGCCCCGTACCCTGAGGACAGGGCGAACGAGCCAGGTAGTGACCTACACGTTCGAGAACACAACAGAGGAGTTAATTTAATCAAGCGACATCAACTATATACAGCGAGAAAGGGCGCCACAGGAATGTGGCAGACTATTTCCAAAGTCGATGGGTGGCGACCTCTACATCTCCCCCCTTTATGAAAGATGAAAGATGGAGGAAGGCCACTGCGTAAAACTTCACAAATTTAAACGAGTCGGACGAACAACACGTCGGCCACTACTAGTTCGCACAACACCGTCGTTGTCAGTTGGGACCGGAGCCGGCTCAGGTGCAGGGGGCGGCTCTGTCGGGCTTTCAGGTCGTGGTCGTTCAGGAACCAAGACGTTTTGCGCTGGCTCGGGCTGATCTTGTTGTTGTGGCTCTCCACTGAAAAGCACAAGATGGTGGCGATTTCGTGGAAGAACACCACCACGTTCTGTTTCCACCATATAACTTCGTGGTCGTTTAGCAGGACTCAACATTATAGCGCGCATTTGATCAGGTCCCACCCAGACTTTCTCTCCGGTACGAAGTGACGGCAGGTCCCTGGCTGCGTGACGCCGGTTGTAGTCTGCAGCCTGTTGTCTTTTGTAGGCTAAATCATTGCTCGGGACCTTGTCTTTCGCTGGCCAGTTTGGACGAAGCTGCTCGTCGCGCTTAGGAACTCGGGTCTTCAGCTGCCTCCCCATCAAAAGCTGGGCTGGGCTGAAACCGTTCACTCCCGGGGTGTCTCGATAGCTGAGGAAGGGCAGATGGGGGTCATCTGATTTGCGAAATAGGTCTTTTACCGTCCGGATCATCCTCTCAGCTTCTCCATTAGACTGGGCGAAGTGAGGGCTGCTGGTCACGTGGTGAAAACCGTAAGATCTGCGTAAGGTCTGACCGTTGTCAGACCTTACGCGCTGAGGAATTCCATGGCGAGCGAAGATGCTCTTGACCACGTGTATGACAACCTAAGCTGTCGTGCTTCTCAGCGTCGCAACCTCTGGGAATCGGGAGCAGTAGTCCACCACCAGGATGAAGGTCTGTCCGTTGAGTTGGAGTAGGTCCATGCGGAGCATCTCTCACGGACGACCGAGGAGTGGGGTGGAGACCAGTGGTTCCGACAAGTTCACTCGAGTGGAGGCGCACTGTTCACAATTGGTAACCATGGAAGTGATCTCCGCAGTTATGCCTGGCCACCATACTGATTCTCGAGCCAGGGCTTTACTACGGTTAATTCCCTGATGTCCCTCGTGCAACAGCGTCAGCACTGGCAGTCAGTGAAGAGAGGATGACTAAGCTGGCACCCTTAAGAAGAACACCGTTGCAAACAGATAGTTCATCCATTCAGGGCATTTGTAGCCAAGTTGTCACCGTAGCTAAACCTGTCGTGAACTTCTTCCAGGATTTGTGGCTGCCCTCGTGGCCGTTTTGTTGCTGCCGGGATTCGCAAGTGCATCCGCTTCGCCCACCATCAACGCTGACAGTGAAGCTTCAGCCCGTCACGTGTGTACACGAACTGCTTCTACACTATCGACAAGAAATCTGCTTCAACCAGCTGGTTCTTACATCATCCGCTCTTCTGGAGTTCAGCCGCCTACAAAAGGGGTCGTTGCCATTCGAACTGCGGTATTTGCAGCCACGTTGTCACCGTAGCTAAACCTGTCGTGAACTCCTTCAAGGTAGGTTTATGCTGTAGAATACTTTGATTTTCTAAGTTTGTTGTTTTTGTCGGCTGCAAATCCCCTAGAGTTTGAAAATTATGGGCATTGTTGTCCAAACGTATCATAGCGCGCATTGGTCGATTTTCAAATAGATCAAAACAAAGGTTGCACCACCTACCGCCAGGACGTTTAAATATTTCCTGTCTTTGCTCGTTTGGTTGTTTTAAGTTGCTTACTGTAGCAACCGCTATGCTGATGCTGCTTTCCGCATCCGGGGATATCGAGACAAACCCTGGCCCTCTGACTTCCGCAGAAAAACTGGATAGGTTGCAAGATGCTATCGAGGCATTGACAACGAGTTCTGCTCGTTACCAACGACAAAGCTCGCAGAAACTAGACGCAATCAATGCTGGGATTTCCGGTCTTGGGTTATGGGTCTCTAACTTGGAGGCAAAGGTCACCGAAATCACCAGCGTAAAGGAAAATGTTGCCGCCCTTACCAAAACGCTGAGTGATGTTCAGCGTGAGTCTACGATTCTGCATGACCACGTGACTTTGCTTACTGAAGGTCTTTACGATATGAAAAACCGAATGCGAGGAAACAACTTAATTCTGAAGGGCTTTCCCGAAGGTGAAAACGAGTCGTGGAGTGACACAGAGTCGTTTGTTTCAAACTTCATAAAAGAAAACATCACTGAAAACCTAGGGGAAATAGAAAGAGCTCATCGGCTTGGTCAAAGGCGAACCGGTTCAACCCGGCCTGCCTGTCATTGTCAAGTTCCTAAGCTTTAAGAGCAAAGATGAGGTCCAACGAATTGCTCACAAACTAAAAGATGTGGTGTCTCCAAAAGTTTGGATCTCTGGGGATTTTTCACCCAACGTGCAATTCGCTAGACAAAAGTTGTGGGACTTTGCGTCCCAATTGCGAGACCAGAATATTAGATATAAGCTTTCGTTCGACAAACTACGTGTCGGAAACCAAACGTATGTGTAGGATAATGAAAGCGCTGCTGTCATCCAATTGCTTGTCCCATCACGTGCAAGTCCACGTCCAGCCGAGTGACTGGCTCGAAACGAACTATCTTCATCGGTATCTTATCCTAGAAATGTACCAACGTTATCTTTTTTGTAGCGAACTTTCGCAGTTTAGTTTCCAAACAAGATGATTTTGAGTGCATCACTTCGTCATGCGACCCAGATATTATTCTCGGTACAGAAACCTGGTTGACATCCAGTGTCGAGAACTCCGAACTAATCTTAAGTAAAAACTACAAACTTTTCCGAGAGGATCGAATTTCTATGAGGGGAGGGGGCGTACTCATTGCAGTTAAAAATGACATTCCTTGTTCTCTTGTTAAGTGCGATTCCAGCTTGGAAATAATCTGTATCCGGATAGAGTTGGACTTTCGCCACGCTTTGATTGGTGCCTGTTACCGTCCACCGAGCACTAACCCTGGTGACTTTAACGAGAGCTTGTACACTTGCCTTGGCAGAGTAAAGAGTGCTTACCCAAAAGCTATTCTGATACTTGCTGGAGACTTTCATTATCCAGGAATAGATTGGGAGACACTCCAGCCATTCCCAAACTCTGCGCATTCAAGTCACTACAACGAGTTTCTTTGTTAGAAGCGTTTGAACTAACAGAGATGGTGAACGTTCCAACAAAGGATCTCGCAACTTAAGACTTGTTCTTGATATCTAATACTGAATATATAAATTCAACTGACGTCATTGACCTCATTAGTGACCACGCCATTGTGCATGTTGAAATATCTTTCACTTTAAAGCGCTTCGGAAAGTGCCGTAAGCAGATTCATGATTACACTCGTGCAAATGTTGACGGCTTAAACGCTGAACTAGCTTTGTTCTTTGACCAATATTTTATAACTTGCGCGGGTCGTTCGGTGGGAAACAACTGGATGAATATTAAAGCTACGCAGCAGCGCCTGCTTTCAGCCTACGTACCCATAATCAAAATTAGATCAAACGCCCTTTCACCTTGGTTTACGACCAAATTAAAGCGCTTACTGAACAAAAAGAAACGACTGTTTGCTAAAGCTAAAAGGAGTGGTGAGGATTACGATTGGTCGTCTTATTGCCTGTTTTCGACTCGGACTAAAAGTTAAATAAAGAAAGCTAAGAAGGAATTTTTTGGTCCCAAGTTATCGCTCCTTCTCCGCTCCGACCCGCGCAAGTTTTGGAAGGCTATCAATCGAGTCATGGCCGTACTGACCCCGTGTTCACAGGGGACGATTGTCGCAACATGAACGACAGTGAGGCTGCAGATTTGCTCAACTCGTTTTTTTCGAGCATATTCACGGAGGAAGACTTCCCCTTCCACCAATTTCTGAACTCCCAATTATTGGTATGTCTCCCATTGAATTTAATAGTGATGGCATTATGAAGATAATAAAAACACTCCCAACCAACAGTGCCCTGGGTGAGGATTCCATACCAGGAACGTTTCTTAAGATGATAAAAGATTTTGTATCCCCTCTTTTTTCTAATCTATTTCAGCAAAGTCTTGACTCGAGAAGTGTTCCACCCGATTGGCGTCCTGCAATTGTTAAGCCCATTTTTAAATCTGGCGACGAATCCAACCCGTCTAATTACCGTACAGTTTCCCTGACAAGTGTGTCTTGCAAATTAATGGAGCATGTTATTTTTACGAACATTAGGGCACACTTAGATCAACTTTTTCTTTTCTAATCAACATGGTTTCAGGAAAAACTACTCATGTAACACGCAGCTTTTCGAATTTGTACATAATTTACATTTAAACACCGATGCTGGAGCGCAAACTGATATTACATTTCTCGATTTCGCAAAAGCTTTTGATACAGTACCTCATGCGCGTTTAATTTCAAAGCTTCGTCACCTTCAAATTGACTCCTTGATAGTTGACTGGATATCGGCTTTTCTTACCAACAGAACCCAATCAGTGATGATTAACCATAGTGTTTTTTCGCAGCTGCCTGTGATCTCTGGAGTGCCCCAAGGAAGCGTTCTCCGACCCTTACTTTTTTTAGTATCTACTAACAACCTCCCAGAAAGTATTACGTCAACAATTAGGCTCTTTGCCGACGATTGTGCTATCTATCGAAAAATATCTTCCCC
The DNA here is from genome assembly GCA_013358835.2 of Ixodes persulcatus. Lineage (NCBI taxonomy): Eukaryota > Metazoa > Arthropoda > Arachnida > Ixodida > Ixodidae > Ixodes > Ixodes persulcatus. The sequence continues at coordinate 11,908 of JABSTQ010003161.1, forward strand.
AACCGAATCACTTAATTCTTCAAAAGGACCTGAACATAATCAGCGAGTGGTGTGTTACCTGGCAAATGAATATAAATTCTAGTAAATGCCGCTTAAGAGCTACAAACAAAAAAAAACATTGTCATCTTTCCAATATTCAACTTTAAACCAGGTTATTGAAAATGTACCATCGTATAAGTATTTAGGGGTTCATTTTACCAGCAGCTTGTTATGGAAAACGCACATAGAGAGCACAATCGCAATTGCATCTAAGAAGCTCGGTTTCTTAAAACGTAACATTCATTCCGCTCCACAGACAACGAAGCTACTAGCTTATAAATCAATCATCCTTTCCAAACTAGAATATGCCAGTATTATATGGAATCCTCACCAAAGCTACATAACTTTAAAACTAGGAGCTCTGCAGAATAAAGCTACGCGATTCATTTGTCACGAGTACTCCACCTTCACAAGTGTCACATACATAAACACAAGCTTGGGCTTAGACCCTTTAGAGATTTGGCGGAAACTTGCTCGTTTATTCTTTTTTCATCAAATATATTACGACGGATCATTATTCAAAACATTTCTCTGCTCACCGGGACGGTACATATCTGGTAGACTTCATCATTCTTTCAAAATTGAGCCTATTAAGTCACGTACTAACCTGTTCATGTTTTCACCACTCCCTTTAGCCATAAAGGAATGGAATAGTCTCCCCACTGATGTTGTGGTTTTATCTGACCCAATATTGTTTAAACAGAGTTGTGAAGAGTTGTTTTGTTTACCTGCTAGTCTATGACGGTTTTTGTATTATTGTTAACATCAGTGTTTGTACTGTTCCAGTTCTACAATGTGTGTGCAATTCATTGCACGTTTTCCTTTTTTGTACACTTTGGCGTTTTTGTTGTTTCATTCTTGAATAGCTGTTTTTTTTTCAAAGTTTCTCATATATGTATCAGTCACGACTTCTCCCCATTCGTGTCATTCCCCCCTCATGTAATGCATCAATAGATGCTTTTGAGGTCAATAAATGAAATGAAATGAAATGAAATCACGGCAGCATGCTTTCCCAGATGCAGTGGTAACTTTGACTTCTGCGGCCACCCGCGCTGGCAAATGGAAATCAGTGCACTGCACTCGCCATCAGAGCCTTGTGCTTTCCTCACATCCTCCAAGCTGACAGGCAGAACTTCGGAGGTGCAGTCAACTACCTCCGTGGAAAAAAGTTCCACAGTGTCCAAAAGACGGCGCCTTTGGAGGAATCCGCGACAAGGTGTCCGCTGTAGCCAGCATCTGGAACTGATAGCGCATAGTCTTGAGCCAGAGTCCCTGTAACCGCGGAGGTTGCATGTCAAGCTCCATTTTGCCAAACAGCGAAACAAGTGGCTGGTGGTCCGTCTCCACGTCGAAGTTCATACCGCGGACGAACTCGTCGAACCACTGGATGGCCCACGCCGTCGCCAATGCCTCCTTTTCCGTTTGACGGTATCGTTGCTCGGTGTCTGTCATTGACCGCGAGGCGAAAGCGACCGGTCGACATTCTCCCGACGGCTGAGTCTGCAGCAAGGCGGCACCGAGTCCGAAAGAGCTTGCGACTGCAGAAACTGTCGTGGCATCTTTCTGCAGCAGAGCGAGTCCCGTACTGGGCAGTGTGAACGCGCGTGAGGCGCGCGACCGCAAAACGAACAGGCCGATGAGTCGCGTGGATTCCCTGCTCTGGCTTGGGCTCCACGTGCACGACCTGCTTTGGCGTCCGAGCGCCGACGGGAGGGAACTCTATCTTTTTTCGTAGCGTCGACTTGGACTGCACGGGAACTGGTCGGGCAGACGCTCTCTCTTTATCGGCGTCTTCGGACTGACGCGCCTGGGTCCAGGCTTCGGTGAGAGTTAGCTTAGCGTTCCGACACAGCTGCTCTGAGAGACGCGTGTCACGCAGGCCGACGACAAACCTGTCACGAACTAGCCGCTCTTCTATCGCCGCTGACAGGTAGTTGCAGCGCTTCACGAGCTTGCACAGCTCCGCGTAGTAAGCATCCTCGCTTTCGTCGGGTTGTTGGATGCGTTTGTGGAAACGCGAAGTCTCGTAGAGCTCGTTGGTTGGATGCACAAAGTGCGCCGTGAAGCGAGCAGCCACTACGGCATACGAGGCGAGGAACGCCGCGTCGAGCGAGAACGTGTTGAGCAGCGGACGAGCTTCTGAACCCATACAGTAGGGTAGGGAGCGTGCCTGGACCATAGAGTTATTATAATGTACCCTAGAGGTTAAACTGTAGTGTCTATGCGACTTCCGGGAGGCAAATTGAAGCAGACAGCAACCAGTCTACTTCTGCGGTGCTTCTGTGCATTCCTATAGGAAAACGCGCGTGAATTTTGTCTCTTCGCCGAAAAATAACATGACTAACTTTTGTTATTTCGGTTTTACCGGATAGTATATACCTTTATTAATATTATGAAAGCGTAATTGCCTTAGTTACAGCATTCTTTTTTTTACCACTGAGCGATGTTAAACTTCGCTGTATTTCAGACCCAAACCTCTATATCATGGCAGGTATGTAAAAACGAGCAACGATTCTAAGCAAAATAACGATCGAAAGGAATGTAGAGTGTGTTTAAGGTTAGCTAGCATTCCGGTGGCGCTTGTATATCGCTAATATGCCCGTTCTGTTATTGTATGAAAATGACTCGGTCGTGTGCATCTTTACGATCGGTTAAAAAAACATTCGAACGTAAAAAATAAAGTACGTGGGTTACAAAAGATTGTATTTTTATTATTTCCTATGTCGGGCAGTTTTTATCGGGCACCTGTACTCTGGCTTCTCCCTATTTGCAAAGATTTGGAGCGTGCGAGTGGTGATTTGAACCCAGAACAAGCATCTTCGCACATATTCACGAGCAGAAAGAATAAAACAGTACTTTTTTATTGGAAATCGGACTATATTACGTGGCTTTCAATTTATTTTGATCGTCTGCATGCACAAGAAGTTACTTCCCAGGCAGCACAGACACGTTGAAAAGACGTCGAAAGAGCGTCGATGATGTCTGGAACCACATGTCGAAAGAACGTCGAAAGTCTGAACGTCAGGTTGCTTCGACGTAATATGGAAAGGCTAATGTCTGGAAAAAAGCGCGGATTTTACGTCGACATACCGTCCCACTTAACGAGCTTAGAACGTCGAGTGCACGTCTGAACTGGACGGGAAGTCAAGTGATAACGTTATATCAACATTGACATAATGTCCCGTTTAACGACCACAAAACTTCGAGTATACGTCTAAACTGAACGGGATGTCAATTGAGAACGTCATATTAGTGATATCATAGCGTCCCATTTAACGACATAAAATGTCGAGCGCACGTCTGGGATAACGTTATGTCAACGTTGAAATAACGTCCCACTTAACCACCATAAAACGTCGAGCACACGTCGAGACTGAACGGGATGTCAATTGATAAAGGTCTCGACCTGGGTCACCGTCGAACAACGGAGTCAACCGGACCTGGCTTCGTTGGTCGAAGGTATGTTCGCGAAAGCATGTATATTCGGACGGAAAAGAGCCTTTGCCAAATCCCCTAAGCGCCCCGGCCCGTACTCCAGGAATCATGGGAACGGTGTTCCTTCAGCTTTGTAGTGATCGGTAATATCGGCCGCTTTCATGGTTCCACAGTTTTGGGTGTGATTCAGAGTCACCCTAAACGAGCGTCCTATAGTTCCCAGTTACCTGTCATATCACTTTTAAGATTTCTCGTCAATGACAGCGTTTTCGGTACTGTGCATGCTGTCCACCCTTCAACCTGGCTTAGCTGGAGAAATCTCTTACATTATTATCATTCTCTTACAGCTTCAAAGGCGCTTTTATTAAGTTAGAAACGCGAAAAATGCTATAAATAGCCCCGCTAACTCAGAGATTGTTGGGACGTCTCGCGCTCAACGTTTGAAGAACCTCCAGAAGAAAAAAACGTAGAAATGACGCCGAATAATGTCGATGACGTCAAGGTGTTGCTCAGGACATTGTTAGAACGTCTCGTGCTCCACGTTCAAAGAACTTCCCGGAGAAAACGTAGAACTGACGTCTATTGATGCCAATGACGTCAAGGTGTTGCTCAGACATTGTTGGGACGTCTCGCGCTCGACGTTTGAAGAACCTCCAGAAAAAAAAAACGTAGAAATGACGCCGAATAATGTCGATGACGTCAAGGTGTTGCTCAGGACATTGTTAGAATCGTCTCGTGCTCCACGTTCAAAGAACTTCCCGGAGAAAACGTAGAACTGACGTCTATTGATGCCAATGACGTCAAGGTGTTGCTCAGAGATTGTTGGGACGTCTCGCGCTCAACGTTTGAAGAACCTCCAGAAAAAAAAACGTAGAAATGACGCCGAATAATGTCGATGACGTCAAGGTGTTGCTCAGGACATTGTTAGAACGTCTCGTGCTCCACGTTCAAAGAACTTCCCGGAGAAAACGTAGAACTGACGTCTATTGATGCCAATGACGTCAAGGTGTTGCTCAGACATTGTTGGGACGTCTCGCGCTCGACGTTTGAAGAACCTCCAGAAAAAAAAAAACGTAGAAATGACGCCGAATAATGTCGATGACGTCAAGGTGTTGCTCAGGACATTGTTAGAACGTCTCGTGCTCCACGTTCACGTTTCATACATTGTTGGGACGTCTCGCGCTCGACGTTTGAAGAACCTCCAGAAAAAAAAACGTAGAAATGACGCCGAATAATGTCGATGACGTCAAGGTGTTGCTCAGGACATTGTTAGATCGTCTCGTGCTCCACGTTCAAAGAACTTCCCGGAGAAACGTAGAACTGACGTCTATTGATGCCAATGACGTCAAGGTGTTGCTCAGACATTGTTGGGACGTCTCGCGCTCAACGTTTGAAGAACCTCCAGAAAGAAAAAAACGTAGAAATGACGCCGAATAATGTCGATGACGTCAAGGTGTTGCTCAGGACATTGTTTAGAACGTCTCGTGCTCCACGTTCAAAGACCTTTCCAGAGGAAAACGTAGAACTGACGTCTATTGATGCCAATGACGTCAAGGGTTGCTCAGACATTGTTGGGACGTCTCGCGCTCAACGTTTGAAGAACCTCCAGAAAAGAAAAAAACGTAGAAATGACGCCGAATAATGTCGATGACGTCAAGGTGTTGCTCAGGACATTGTTAGAACGTCTCGTGCTCCACGTTCAAAGAACTTCCCGGAGAAAACGTAGAACTGACGTCTATTGATGCCAATGACGTCAAGGTGTTGCTCAGACATTGTTGGGACGTCTCGCGCTCGACGTTTGAAGAACCTCCAGAAAAAAAAACGTAGAAATGACGCCGAATAATGTCGATGGCGTCAAGGTGTTGCTCAGGACATTGTTAGATCGTCTCGTGCTCCACGTTCAAAGAACTTCCCGGAGAAAACGTAGAACTGACGTCTATTGATGCCAATGACGTCAAGGTGTTGCTCAGACATTGTTGGGACGTCTCGCGCTCAACGTTTGAAGAACCTCCAGAAAAAAAAAGTAGAAATGACGCCGAATAATGTCGATGACGTCAAGGTGTTGCTCAGGACATTGTTAGAACGTCTCGTGCTCCACGTTCAAAGAACGTCCCGGAGAAAACGTAGAACAGACGTCTATTGTTGCCAATGACGTCAAGGTGTTGCTCAGACATTGTTGGGACGTCTCGCGCTCAACGTTTGAAGAACCTCCAGAAAAAAAACGTAGAAATGACGCCGAATAATGTCGATGACGTCAAGGTGTTGCTCAGGACATTGTTAGAACGTCTCGTGCTCCACGTTCAAAGAACTTCCCGGAGAAAACGTAGAACTGACGTCTATTGATGCCAATGACGTCAAGGTGTTGCTCAGACATTGTTGGGACGTCTCGCGCTCAACGTTTGAAGAACCTCCAGAAAAAACAAAACGTAGAAATGACGCCGAATAATGTCGATGACGTCAAGGTGTTGCTCAGGACATTGTTAGAACGTCTCGTGCTCCACGTTCAAAGAACTTCCCGGAGAAAACGTAGAACTGACATCTATTGATGCCAATGACTTCAAGGTGTTGCTCAGACATTGTTGGGACATCTCGCGCTCAACGTTTGAAGAACCTCCAGAAAAAAAACGTAGAAATGACGTCGAATAATGTCGATGACGTCAAGGTGTTGCTCAGGACATTGTTGGAACGTCTCGTGCTCCACGTTCAAAGAACCTCCCGAAAAGACGTGGAACTGACGTCGAATAATGTCGATGACGTCAAGGTGTTGCCCAGGACATTGTTGGGACGTTTCGTGCTCGACGTTCAGAGAACTTCCCGGAGAAAACGTAGAACTTACGTGGATTGATGTCGAAGACGTCAAGGTGTTGCTCAGGACATTGTTATGACGTCTCGTGCACGACGTTCTAAGAACCTCTCATACAAGACGTCGAACAGACGTCGAATACTGTTGAAGGCGTCGAGGTGAAGCTTATGACGTCGTTACTACGTAGCGTGTTTGACGTTGTCGGAACCTCTCATGTGGACGTACCAATGCCTTCGACAAAAGTTTGTTAAGGAATTCGACGTCGCCCAACGTCTAGAACCTTAATTCGACGTCATCTCGACGTCTTGTGCTGCCTGGGTTATAGAGTGTTACAGCGTAGTTCTTGTCGTCTATCTTAGTTTTCCACATGTCCTTCGTTCATTTGGCACGTATATCCCCCATTCTAGAAAGCGCCGACGCCGTGTTCGCGCTAACAGTGTCCGAGAGTGCACATAAATACATGTATGAAGCCGTTTTAGCACCATTTTTCATGCCACGAATTTAAAATAAAAACGCCGTAACTGACCAATTATTTCGTCTGCGTGACTGAGAGATGTTCCAATGTACCTAGTATGTACAAATTATTCGTGATATTTGCTTTTATAATCGAGCGCAGAGAGAAAATGCACTCTCTTTTTCCCATAGAAATGCGTTACCGGAAGTCAATTTCGGACTGGTTGCTGTCTGCTTCAATTCGCAGCAGCACACTAGCACCAGTTGAACCTCTAGCGTACATTATAATAACTCTATGGCCTGGACGTCTTGAGGTGCTTCTCCAAGCCCAGACACGGTGACATAGTCGTCGTAGCGGTCTCGCCACGTCGGCCAAGCCCCGACGTTCGAAAAGTCGAACGCTTCCGGCTGCCGCAGATTGACGCCGACCCACTGCGGGCTGGATTCCTTGGACATGATTGTAGTGTCCTGAAGGCTAACGTCGAGGTCGGTTCCCTTCTGACACCATGTTTAGTGAACCGAGGCCCCGTACCCTAAGGAAAACGCGAAGCGAGCCAGGTAGCGACCTACACGTTCCAGAACACAACAGAGGAATGAATTTAATAAAGCGACATCAACTATATACAGCGAGAGGGGGGCACCACAGGAATGTGGCAGACTATTGACAAAGTCGATGGGTGGCAACCTCTACACTCTCATCCTTAAAACACAAATAGTATGGCCTAAACGTAAAATCATTGCAGAAGTCTTTGTCGTGACCCGAAAATACAATGACATGTCGTCCTGAACCTTGATGAGATAAGCGGTAAGACTCTTTTTGTGAATGATCTGAGATTTGAAAGATAACTGTGTTGGAATATTCCCGGGACAATTGAGCCTGTGCGCTGATCAAAATAATGGTAAAATGCCGTCCTTGCTTAGTTTGCTTTTTTTTTTTTTTGGGGGGGGGGGGAGGGGGGCCATCGGTACATCAAAATTCGGAGTTTATCGGCTAAATCCGAATTGACCAAAATTTTTACCGGCGGGTGTTTTCGAAGTTTTTCGGATTTATCAGAAAACACGGAACCCTCGTTATAACTGAGAAAAGTATCCATGTTCCAACATCGGCTTCCAAACATAGTGTAATTAATACATAAAGAAATATGTGGAGGTTCGCTCACATAATCCAGGTTCTCGTTGTCCATAGTGTCGTAAGGCCGGCAAACGTAAGCTTCGTATACGACCGCAAGTGGAAAGCAAATTGCTAGAAATCCGAAGAGCACGGAAATTCCTGCCCACATGAGACCACCATTCCTGTTGTAGAACATGGTTCAAATGAAAGAAGAGGAAACGGAGTCATGTAACTTTATGTACTGCGAGCAGAACCAACGAGTTGTGCTAAATGATCTTTCTCGCTAGTCATAAACTGTCTACAGCGGGTTGTAACATCAAAGTTAAATCAGGTTGTTAAACTCTGAAGCCCGTTAATACCTTGTGTTACCGCCATTAACAAAGAGTGGAAAAATACTTTTCTTTGTTTAACTTTCTCCTCGAACCTGAAAAGGGACGTTACTTCAATGGGATTCTTCATCAACAGCACTATGCAATTGGTTGTACCGTTTGACTTAATCATTCGTTTTCAACCCAGGACACGAAGTGGCGTTTAACAGTACGTGTGAGCAGCAGGAACTTAGTAATAAAAACCTTCTAGCAAGATATGTCACTGTGCCTCCATTAGCACAAGAATAACTAGATCATGAAAAGATAATTGACAAATTGATATACGTCAAGAAATATCAGACATTTCTTGTGCCTGCCATTTTTTAGATTCTCCAATTTGCACTATTTTTGTATTTTAATTTATGTTTTTTTTATTAAATTTATTTCAGGTGGAAGAGTTGTGTCTGCAAAACACTCTTTAATAAGGCAAGCAGGCATGGTAATAAAGAGCTTTGAATCAAGCGAACGTTCCCTAATTTTTTTCTTAAGTGGCACTACTCGAAGGTTTCACAAGCGTAATAGCTACGGACCAAAAGACCCCATTCGAATAGGCAGCTTTCTATTCAAAACTCTAAACAATTTGCTCAATAGCGGCGTTACAGCCTGGTAAACGCAACACATTTTTGTTTATCATCACCACCTGTCATTTTTTTTTTTATTTTCACTGTCATTAGTTGTCGATTGTAACAATCGGTATAAGTGCATTAGAATGGAATTAACGGCAACGGTTGAACTTGAATCGGATATCCTACCGTTGTTTTTCCGGAACACAAATCTTTGGCGCGGAACGATTTATAAATCTACTGACATGCCTAGGGTAAAACACGCTCGTCTAGCTGAGTTACAATTGAAGGGAAATGTAAAAGTTCCTGTAACTGATAATTCACTCTGACCGAACAAAGCAGTGACAAAGTTCTCTAAGAAACAACAAAAATCTGTTGTGACATCAAAAATGACGAATTTTGATTTCAATGAATGTAGCGAAAGACGCCGGTCGTACCAACACTTTCCTCTTTCATATATATGAATAAACTCGAACACTATGTTACTGTGAAACTTCCGATCAAACCAGAGTATGACGAGATGACAATCAAAACTTAGTGAAATGTATTTAGCTCACGTAAGCAGTATAACGCCTCCCATGTTGCAGCCGGTACGTCGATTCGTTGGACTTATTGTGTCGGAATAGTAGAAGGAGCCAACGGAAAATCCCACGATAAGCCCAGCAAGAAGCACCGCCGTAAACACGCACGAAAGACCACGATGAGTCCTCTGGATAGTTAAAATAGAGCGCAGAGAGTTACAGAAAGTATTGAGAGTTTCATGCAATTTACATCTAAAAACAGCGTAATGTGCGTTGCGAAGCTATTTTTATTTCTATAAGGTTTATAGTAGATATAGTGAAACATTGAACTTCGATTCGTCTTTTTGAACTCGAATGTTTCATTCTGAATTTCTAAGTGCAAGTAAAGGAATCAAATTTAGCACATATAGAGGCGTTAGAGAAGTTAATGTATTGGCTACACGAGAAATAAACCTTCAATTTGTTTAGTCGGTAGGGTGCT
>JABSTQ010003162.1:0-12590 GCA_013358835.2 Ixodes persulcatus
AGGGTCACGTCGCGCATCTATCGTCGCTAACTCCTAGTCCCCACAAGCTTATGCCTCCCTTCGATGACAGAAGGGACGATCTCGACTCGTATTTGGGGAGATTTGAGCGTGTAGCTCTAAGGCAAGATTGGCCGCAAGAGAAGTGGGCGACTGCTCTAAGCATGGGCCTTGTTGGCCCAGCTCTGGAGGTCATAGGTAGGATGTCGCCTGAAGAATCTCTGGATTATGATAGAGTGAAGAGGGCTTTGCTCCAGCGGTTCCGTTACACGGCAGAGGGGTACCGCAAGAAATTTAGAGAGAGCAAGCCGTTAGACGGAGAGACAGGAAGCCAGTTTGCTGCAAGACTAGAAGGGTTCTTTGACCGCTGGGTCAGTATGAACGCATGCCCAAAAACGTATGAGGGGATTCGTGACCAGATGATCGGGGAGCAATTCCTTCGGAATTGTCATCCTAGGCTCGCGGTCTTCTTAAAGGAAAGAAGCTTTAAGGCCATCTCGGCGCTGGTTGAAATGGCGGACCACTTCCTGGGGAGGCAGGGCCAGCCTAATCTGGCCAATTTCAGGAAGGAGGCCAAGGAAACCTTAGATTCCCTGAAGGAAGATGCGCATGGCAGCAAACCTGCTCTAAAGATAAAATGTTTCTTGTGTGGTGAGTTGGGCCACAAGGCAGCAGAATGGCGATCAAAGCCAGAAACACGCGTGTTCTGTCAAGTGTGTCAGAGATCAGGCCCAGAGTCCAGATCATGTCCGCAAGGAAAGAACCGAAAGAAAGAAGTTTCATGTTTCGTAAAACCCGATGCTCCTGTTGGTAAGACGGACGCGTTCTCACGGGGAAGGAAGAAAATCTCAACAAACGCCTCGAGAACGTCCCCCATGAATTTGACTGAAAAGGCGAGACCAATTCTGTTGGAAGGTATGCCAATCACAGATGGGGTATTAAACGGCAAAGCAGTAAAGGTGTTAAGGGACACCGGGAGTAACACCGTGACAGTGCGCCGGGAACTGGTCGCATCTGAAGATTTTACTGGCAAAGTCAGTCCCGTATGTTTAGTGGACGGAGGTGTCTGATGTTGCCAGAGGCAAACATTCACCTTGTGTCGCCGTTCCTAACTGGACAGGTAACCGCCAAGTGTATGGACCGTCCTCCGTATGACGTTATTGTGGGGAATATTCATGGAGCGAAAGACTCGACCGAACAAACCCTGAAGGAGGTGGCTGACGCGCAAGGTAAAATCGTCGCTGCCGTCGACGCTAGTATGCCGAGTAGGTTAAACCAACTTAGCAACGGTGAGAGTGCCAGGTTACGGGGGGACCTGCTGCTCTCGCAGTGGAGTGACACCCACGCCAAGGAGCGCCTGAAAAGCAGGTCGGCCCCTCACGAGCAGTACCTGGAGAAGGAGAAGCTGCTGCAGCAGGTCTTCGACATGAAGCAGCAGGTGTACCCCAAGCTCCGCAGAGTACTCTACCCGAGGCCGCGCCTCAAAAAGAGGGACCCTGAGGCCCAAACAGTGGTTTCGCTACTGGGCACGACCGATAACTACCCCGAGCTGGAGATATAACCTCACGACAGCGTCCCGACCGAGTTCATCGAGGGCTACAGCCTGGCAGGAGCCAAAAGTCAAAAGTCTTTATTTCTCTCCGTTTGGAGAGGGGAGGCAGAGAAAAAAGCAACTCAGTGTTGCTTGACGAGCCTCTGCCCCCCCCTACAGCAGCAGAGAAAAAAATATATACCCGTACACACATTCATACAAATTCACAGTCTCTACACCAAATAAAAAGAAAAAAAGTGAGCTAAATCGTACAATCGATTCATGCTTTAACTATTCAGGAACGTATTTAAGAAAATCATTAACAAAAACAGAAACTACATCTTTCTGAGTTCCACTCAAAATATTTACATTGAGTTCACTGCAACAATTTAAAAGGCGCGGTAGTGTATATCTCAGCATTTGATCGCCGTAATTGGTCCTGGAGTGCGGTACTGCCCACGCATCTTCAGAACGAGTGTTGTAGAGCGTTTCCTTGAACTGAAGATTTTGAACTGAAGAACTGAAGACCCTTCCGTCTCGTCCGGAGAGGACACCATGGAGCACGGAAACGGAGAGGCCAAGACGAAGTGTCAGGATGGACGGCAGGAGTTCCTTGAAAGGCAAGGGGACCGGGTACAAATTATCAAGGAAAAAGAACTGAAGCTCGAGGAGCGAAGGCTCAAGCTCGAAGAAGAGCGGCTGGTCTTTGAGAGGAAGTTTCAAGCAGAGATGGCGGTCAAGGTCAGGAGGCTGGACATGGAGGAGGAGGAGCGCAGGATACGCGACGACACGGACAAGATGCACCTGGAACTCATGAAGATGTTCGACGAACTAGTCCGGAAGGCACAGTGATCGAGAATTGCCAGGAAACACTTCGTCGCGTACGAAGTGTTTTGGTACGATGGTGGGCAGTATCACTGACGGTTGGGGGAAGCGAAGTGGATTCAAATCATTCTTCATTACGATTCATTCATTACGATTGAGAGCAGTGCAAAGTAGAATGGATTGTAATCATTCATCGTTAGAAATTTTTTTAGTAATATACCTCGGGTTCTGCATTTTTGGGAGCGTATTTTCAATGAAATTTGAGAACATATGGAGACGTTAAAGCAGATTTTTGAGAGAATGTGACAAGCCGGTATTACGGTAAAACCCAAGAAGTTCGAAGTCAGTATGAGGACAATAACATTCCTGGGTCATGGTCTGGGTAATAGAGAAGTTCCATGTGTATTTGTATGGAACGCATTTTGTTGTTCAGACGGATCACCATCCTCTACAATATCTAAACAAGGCGAAACAACTTAACAGCCGAGTGTTACGCTGGAGTCCGATGCTTCAAGAGTACTCGTTTCGGGTGGAGTACATTTAAGAAAGTGATGTGGGTGCGGGTTATCTTAGTAGGATGCAATGCACTTGCGCACATCATCATGGTTTTGTTTTTTTTTATTTTTGTTTGGTACTTTGAAGAAAAAACTTTAAGGGGGGTTCCTTGTGATGATGTTACTTAGTGCGCAAAAGAATAAGGGTGTGTCAGCCCATTGATCGGCTCGGAGGGACAAGGGAAGACGACGAAGAAGAGAAGAGATGGGTGGTGCATGTACGGAGAGTGTGCGAAGGACTGGCCGGGAGAACATGCTGGATGGAAAAGACACCATCGACCAGGGCAATCGGCTGCTCGCTCCTGCGGTCTGACCAGCAGCCTTGTTCCAGCGAGGGCAGCGCATAGAAATCTACGCTGCCCGGCTTCCTACTGCGAGAGAGCACATGGTGCGGTGACTCTTGGGTCATCGACGGAAGCCAGCCGCTCCCGCTCCTGACCACGAGCTCCTGACTGCCATCCACAACCGTGGGCCGACAACGACAGCTCCAGACACGAGACCCGCTGCTGCGCACGGTTTTTCAAAAACATAGTGACTGTTATGTCTATGAACTCATATGAGCATGTGAACTCTTGATTTCTTTTGTAAATACATTTTTTAAGGAAAACGAAGGACATTGTATCTTGTCTATATTTCACCCTAAAGAAACCTGCTACACAAGTGTGTAAATGAAAAGTGTACCCTCAGTGGGAATATACCGGATGACTACATCGTTCCAGAGTTCAGCGCGCAAGGCTGCAATGAAAGACAGTAAAAGGCACAAACAAATAGAAAAATAAACGTTTTTCTGAACCGGTGTTTCCCATTCCCCGCGACTGTCGTGGACGGAATCAAGTGTCATCGGCATTCTTAGCGTGACACTTAAGCACAATCTCGCGTCCTTCAACAAAAACCCCTATTCTTAACACGAATGCAAAAACCCAGAAAGGAACTCAAAAATAAAATATACACACCATTTGATAACATAAGGGGCGAACTGCTTTATCTGCGGATTTTTAGTTTCGTTATTTTTCACGCTCTTTTTTCTAACATTTCTTGTTTACCAACAAGCCCATATTTTGAGCTCGCCTTGTTTTAGACCTCATTTGAACGACAACTAAGGCCCCCTTTTTCGATTAGGCGAAAAGTAAGCCTTCCGCTCGGAGAAGAATTGAACTGCAAATGCATAACCACTCACCGGATGCAATACCTTGTCACCCAATCGGCAATACTCTGCATCACAGTGTAGTGTCGTCTCCCGGACCACGACAGAGAGATTTTTCCGTTCTGCTCAACGTATCTTTCCGCAGTTATCATGAGCTTTCTAAGGTAATACGCATGCCATGCGGCTAGTTTAAATCAAACCCCGAATAATTCGCTTACGTGCACTTTATTATGGAGCGTTCTTCGCAGAGTATACACTACCACACTCATATTACGGGGTTGTTTTCTTTTCTTTTTTTTTTTATCGATTTTACAATACAGGCCACATTATTTCCCGAACTTCTATGCTTTGTTTAGACGCTGCCGACGCTGCGAGGTAATAATTGGACCAATTAGGCAGCGCCAGAAACGTAAGTCAGCAGGCCTTTTTTGTTCGATTGCAAAATCATGACGAACACCATGACGCTGTATGACTGGTCCCATCAGCTCGTAGCGTCAATAACTACAAAAAATCTAAAGTCCCTAGATAAGAGCTTCCTACAAGCAGCGACATTCTTTGAAGCGCCGACTGCGTGATGGTGCAGGTCTTAGGAAGAGAATGGCGGAGCACAGCAGAGGTTTGAACTGAATGCCGCCATTTTGTTCGAGCGGTATGTGCTCTGTCGATTTGCATTGGTTGTCGTTACCTGTAAGAGAAGTATCAAGAGATTTCAACCAAATCCGGAACCATCCGACTCCGCACTGCAGACAGTCAAAGCAGGAAGCACCCAGACACTCGAAAGCGATGGTGTTACACTCAGTTTCATCTAACGTCTGAAGGGGTCAAAGTGCTAGTGATAAAACAAACACAAGCGTACATACGAACTATAGATCTACTTGGCACTTAGACCTGCTGCGAAACACGCCGCGATGTGACGCCTTTGGTCCAATTTTATTGGATTGTAACGTTAGTAGCGCTCCGAGTTAGGGGGAGACGGAGCATAATTCGCACAGGCCAAGGAGAAAAAAAAATCTGAACAGCTTATGTGTTTACCAGATGTACTGCAGAGGACGCCCACCGCGGAATGACGCTGGAAAACCGACACAGCACCCAGGGAGAAGAATCGGAGCACGGACGATACTCCATTGGCGGAAGGCAGGAATCACACCATCGAAGGGAAAACAAGAGCAGGGGGCGAAGGCAAATCAAGGAGAGTAAACGAGCAGGGGGACGTTTATGTGATACTAGCACCATAGAAGCGGCACACTGCTACATCTGAGACTACTTCTGAGAGTACTTCCGGAACATTCGGCGCCCCTGTCGTTCACTTCAGCGTAGTACGGGAGGTCTTTCTTGAGGGCACTGAAGTAGTCCCGGACTTTGGGATGGGCGTCCAGGCTGTAAGCGGCGACCTGAAAGGGGGAAAAACCAAGTCGTTAGGGGTAGGACGAAGCAAAACAGGAGGAACCAAACGTCACGTTCTGAACACCTGCAGTAAGCCAGTTGGCCTGAAATACGGGGAAATAAGGAACGTCCACACGTTAAAATATTATTCGCGATAATTAAGAGGCACGGAAGAAAAGGCTACAAGATTTAAACGGTTCTGTAGATGGGGTACTATATACTTCGGTCCACCTTAAGAACAGACGCAGTCAACACTAGCAAGTTATAATAGCTGAAGAAGGTTGGGCGAGGGAAAGGAAGGCCGGGGAGGAGGAAACAGACGGAACGCTGGAGACGAGGAAACCTCTCCAGCGTTCCGCCTGCTTCCTCCTCCCCGGCCTTACTTTCTCTCGCCTTACCTTCTTGAGTAGCAACGAGCTATCCGAGCTGATGGGACCAACCAAACAGCGCCAATAGCTCGTCATTATGGTGTTCGTCCCGTTTTTGTACGTGTCCTACCATTGTTGAACCAATCATAAACCCAAGAGGAGTAGCGACTTGCGCTAGCGACGCTACTTCGTCGTTACCATGCATTAGCTCGCAGCGTCGGTAGCGTCTCGAATTAAAGTGAAATGGAAGAAAAAGAAAGCACACGAACGAGCTTCTATAAACGAGTTCACAGCTCTCGGGATCCCACACTTTAGACGGCACTCTGAACGCCCAATGGCCCAAATGGGGAGAAGTTCTACTGATGTGGATGACCAAGGGGACATACGTCAACGAAGGAGAGGGTGCCAGCAACAACGATGTCGGCAAGGCTGATGTTGGAGCCGGTCAGGTAAGGCTTGTCGGACAGCAGTTGCCCGAGCACTTGCAGAGCATCAGTCATGTGGGCTTCGGTGGCGGGGTCGTATTCCTTCTTGAAAAGCAGAACCGGGTTCTATCTCAAAGAAAGATGGGATTAAGCACAGGGAAACGTTAACAAAAAACGAGGTGAGGGACAATTGTTCTCACGAAGTAGGCAGACATGGTCTTGTAGAGGGTGCCAATGTCGAACATCAAGAGATTGTCGATCACCGCGCGCTTCTCGATGTCCAGGGGATACAAGGGGCTGCCGGCAGCGTACTTGTCCACCAGGTAGGTAACGATGGCGCGGCTGCGACGAAAGGATCACCGTTCAAGCATGGCGGAGGTGGGCGAACGTCGGAAATAACGAGTCGTATACCTTTCGAACAGTACGAGGCAGCCATCGACCATAGTGGGGACAGTGTGGGCCGGATTAAGCTAGAAAGCAGAAAGAAATAAAAGTCGCATTATACCACTACAAGCTAAACATCAACTGGTAATTCGGGTACCAGGAAACGAAAAACAAATAGTGCTTAAAAAAGCAACAGAGCTCGTTCTTTAAACACAGGGCACCTCCAGACACAACGTCGAGCTGCGTTTGATCCTCAGCTCGCAGACACGCGTAGGTACATTCGTTTTTTCTTGTCCATGCGTTTATGCCAAAAAGAAATAACTCCTTCCAGGCCCTTCTGGATCCTTTAAAACACACTTCAACGTCCAAGGATTTGGGAAGACTTGCGATAGTCCTTGAAAAGAGCCTATAGCGTATCTGAGGACAGGCGCATTTGGACGAAACAATGAAAGATTCCTCAAAACACAAGGAGGAGTGCTGAAATCTCGTCTTGCTTTGCCTTCCTTCTTGGTGTCACCGGCAGCGATGTCGGCCTCCCTAATAATGAGCGGAAGGCCGATGTGCTTGGCCACCATCCTGACCACACGGCAAGGCGCACTAGTCTGGCAGCTGTAGAGTACCACAGACATGACGACAGGATCACAACCGTCGGACTGATTGCAGGAAGACTGTGGAAAGAACGCAACAGGGCACTCGCTTTTGTAGGCGTCTTGGTAGCGGGAGTCACATGTACACCGGAAGGAGTATCCCTGCGAAACGACTGGGCTCGTCGCTGCGTATTCATTAGCAGGGTTGTAAAAGTTACTTCAAAAATGTACTGTACCTAAGATACAGTTACAGTTACTCATACGAAGAGGTACTTAAGTACGTACCTAGGTACTCGCTTAAAAATGTACCTAGGTACAGGTACAATTACTTCAAAGAAACTTTATTTATTTTCCCCAAATTTGTCAGAATATATTGGAAGTCAACTTTTTATACTAAGGATACACACAAGCACAAGTTCGATAAATGTGTCAATGCGATGTCCACATCGGAGTTGAGTCCTGACGTGCCTTATACCCGAACTCCAATTAGTTCACCGAGCCCACAGCTTCCACTGTTTACCATGTCACGACGAAACCCCCGAAACTCGCTTGTTGACGTTCTTGCCGTCAGAACCTGTTCTGACGTCGACGGGCCCAGAGGATGTCGGCCGCATGAAGAAACGCATGAGTCGAGTGCATATGCACCTACCTTCGCGACGACGAGCAAAAAGCTTCAAACTTCCTCGTCTTTTTTTTTCTTTTTTTTTTTTTTTGTTAGTTGGAAGAAAAATATGCTTTTTTTTCTTTGGGAGCTTTTTCACTTTTGATAACTGCAAAATTTTAGTGCGATTTATTGAGTGGAAACTGGGGGGGGGGGGGGGGGGGGGCATTATATACGCGATGTTATATTGCTGTAGGATTGTAATTATAATTTATTTTCAATTATATTTTATATTGTATTTATGGCAGAAGAGAGCCACCACCAGGACAAGATACAGGCAGCAGAAACTGCACACATCTTTCAAGTTATCTCCTTTCCTGTACAGCTGTCAGAGGAGCTTCAAACAAGCGATAAGTAGGGTGATCAGACGTCCCGTTTTGAGCAGGACAGTCCCGTTTTTGAGGTCCACTTCTGTCGTCCCGTCTTTTTATCCCAATATATAATCATGTCCCGTTTTCGCAGGAGTACATAGTTTCGAAATTGGCACCAAGCGAGTAGAAGGAAACTGTAACTATGCCTATTCGTTGCAAGTATATTTTACAAAAATAACTGTTAAAGGGGCCCTGCAATCATATTTAAGCGCCTACCTTTTTTGCGGTTTCTACGTCTCCTGGGGTTCGGGCAAGCCAGCGGGCACAGAGAGAGTAACTAAATATCAGTGCATCATATTTTAACCGGACGACGCGGAAACCTCCTCCACCGACTGGGGCGACCCGCGGTACCGAAAGCGCGCGATATCTGACGTCTTTGGTCCTGGGCTTACTACTGGTCAGAGCTGCTAAAAGCTTCCTTTTAGACGAAATACAAAATATAAGTGGCGCTAACCGTTTCAATTATTTATAAAAGTAGTTTTTGTTCAGTAGTTTAGATCAGAAAAGAAACACATGCAGTTTATAAAGTACGAAAACAAGAAATGACCCGTCGACATACCCGCCACCAAGTGGTGGAAAAGGCGGCGCATACTAGAAAAGAGTAGTGGGATCAGGCGCGACACGAAAAGGTCCCGGATGTACGCGGCGGCGCTGCGGTCGTATGGACTGGAGGATCCGACCGGCTCCGAGCGCTCCGAAGGCCTTCGCCGAGCAGCTTTGTCTGCGGTTTGACCGTTTCGCGGTATGGCAGCGCGAAGTGGCTCTCATTCTGAACTGATCTTTACCCCGTGTTTGCTGTCGTTTGTGGCCAATGAAGTGTCATGCCGAATTAGTGTTTAATCGAGCAGCAAATGCAATGAGAGCCGCTCTGGCTGCCCGCTGCATACAGCCTATCCAGAACATGCTTTAGTGGCGCCCTCTCCCGCCGTCGACACAGAGTGCGGCAGCCGTGAGCGCTCGCTGAGCTCACAATCCCTGCTCAAGTTCACGGCCACACTCAAGCAACCAAGGATGTCATGAAGGAGGTTATGTTTTGCTTGTTTTTGTAATTTTAATTTGTCTATAACTTTTAAAATAAAGCAAAATTCGAGAAAAGAAAAGTTTCATTAAGTTACTACGTTCAGTGCGCTCAGGTTCGGTGCAAATTAAAAACCAGTAAAAAAGTCTTTGCAGAGCCTTTTTAAAATATTTACCCAGAGAGTAAAATTTAGAACTGATCTTGCCCACAAACACTTTTTCTTTCGCGAAGAAGCATGTGTAGAAATATTTTTTTTTTTTTAGTTACTGGATATAGCACGGAATTTAGAAGCATGTAGATGTAGCACGCATGTAGAATTTAATTAAATTTTTCCTCTCAATCTCAAAATTCAGTACGCCCCCCCCCCCCCCCCCCTCCCTCTTTTCCGCTGGGATGTCCCGTTTTCTACCTTGAGCAATATGGTCACCCTAGCGATAAGTCGATTTCAGCTTGAGATGAAGGAAGCAGGTCGCTATTTTCCCTAAACGGAGTTCAGAAGCGATTCAATAAATTGGTGTCGCTAGAACAGCATCGCTAATCCACTGTTCGCTTAAATGAACACCGCCATTCGCTAAAGTGTCGTTCGCTAAAACGTCGTTCGATCAAGTCAGTGCCTCCCAGGTCGTACCCAACTCAACGTTAATCACAGCACATGGTAATGTGTTAATACTTCAAGATTTAAAGTTTCCACCATTTTGACGAAGTGAATAGAAAAGTACCTGCAAAAAGTAACTTCACTTAGTTACAAGTTATTGGAAAATGTACCTAAGATTCAGATACATATACCGAGAAATAAAAGTACCTAGGTTCATGGGCGTACCAACCGGGGGGGGGGGGGGGGGGGGGGGGGGGGGGGGCTTTTCTTTTTAGTTTTCAGTGTGCGGGGGCAAGGCATGTGTTTTGCCCCCCCCCCCTGAAACAGCCGCCACTGGGCAAGGCAAACACTGGCCGGCGGCGTCCAAGGGATACCAAGGGCACCGGCCCGGTGGAGGGGGGTAGTTCATTAGTCACTGCACGCGCGAGGCGAGGGGCACCGTGTAGCAAGCAGAAAAGTGATTCCGTGAATCAGCGATATGTCGATTGAAGAAGGATCTCTGCGACATCAGAAAGGTTGCTTGCATGCACACAAGACGCAACACTTGAATTTTTGTTTATTTATTCTTATCCTTCGGGTGCTCTTATTGCGTAAAGGTCAGTGACAATGCCGAATTTACGGAACAGCATGCTTTATACAGTTCTCGCCGTCGGTGCAAATGTCTCCTACCAACTATAATCTACTTGCACTCATGTACCCTGATATCACAAACAGCCTTTCTTTTTTTTTTTCTTTATCGTGCACGAGGAAGTGATGAATCCCGTCCTAAAGAGTCATTGTATACGAGAAGCCCGATTGATTATAATAGGGAGTTTTCGTAGATCGTTTTCGCCGTCCAGCAACGCTCTCCGCAACCCGCTACGATACCCGGAAATATACGCTACCCGGAACTCTACAATCAAGACCATCGGCGCGCAGGCGCAGTAGCGGCTTCTTTGTTGCGGAGGACTTAGCGGAGGGGGATGCGCGGTCTACGAAAACTCCCTAATAATGCGACTGTCCCCGCTAAATTTAGCGTAAAAATTTACCGCCAAATATAGCGGGAAAACTTTACCCTCGTGACGTTACACGTGACGTCACGTGAATAGGGTGTTTTCATAGATGGTTTTCGGGTGTAGGAACAAATAATCCGGTAACTAATGGTCCCGGAACTAATGGTCCCAAGTCCAAGGTAGCAAAGATGGTCCCGAAAGAAGATTGATTCGAAACTAAGATATACCATGCAATATACTTCATCCGTTATGCAATCAGTGATTTCCTGGTGGAATGAAGGATTTCGTCTATATTTTGAGGCCGGTTATTTCGAAGAAAGTGGTCGGGTATTGAACTTAATTTTATTCAAAATCGTCAGAATATTTTCGAGTTGAATACTGTCCAACAGTTATCTCCTAACTGTTAATTTAGTGACCTTATACGATATTATAGGAGTTATTACTATTTTCATATAAGGGAATTTAGAATATTTATTATATCAGTAGGCTCTTTTGAAACAAAAAATGAGTACCCTAGTTATACTGTTGAAGACGGTCCATATCACATAAGCGAATGACGTTTTAGCAAATAACAAAAGCGCGCTAAAACGTTTCCCCGCTAAATTTAGAGGGTAAATTTTCGCTAGATTTTCCGCGAAATTTAGCAAGAAAATGTTGGCAAATTTTCCGCTAAACTTAGCGAGAATATTTCCCCGCTAAATTTAACAGGGAAATTTTCGCTAAATTTAGCGGTAAATTAGCGAAAATTTCCCGCTAAATGGGAGGGGAGCAAAAGAGGATGAGGGCAGGTACGGAGGGAGAGGAGGGGCATACCCTCCCCTCCTTACCCCTCCCCCCCCCCCTCCTCCTCAAGAGCTGCGCCCTAATTTGGCATTACAGAGAATTGTAAACGTCTTTCATATTTTGTACTTGAGCCTTTCTGTTAGCATTTCTGGGTATGTGGACGAGCCAGTGCTGGGAATCCTGACGCTGAGAAGCTCGGGAATCTTGCTTGTGTACAAGTCAACACGATGTAGCAATCAAGTACGCGTACACCGAGGTCGCACCTTTGCATAAGTGTTGCTGGTCAGCACGTTTGTCACTGGTTTTGTGCGTTCAGTGACGAAATTACCTTTTGAAATTACTGCTTGTCTTAATACGCCTGAGTACGCGAGGTAAAACTCCGAGACGACATTGAAAAGCTGAAATCGAACGCACTCCTTATCTCTTATCTGTATACTAACCCGCAGCACTGCACGAAGTGTATTGTCCCCACCTGCTTGCATTCGAACAATTCAAAATCGCGTTTTTAAGAAAGAAACAGCGAGCACTTGCGTGAAGAATGTCGCACCATTCACCGGACGGCACGTATATGGGCGGGAACCGCGGTGCACCAAACGAACTAAAGGATTCCAAGCGCATTTGACAGTTGCTAGTGGCCATAAGATTTGTTATGTGTTTGTTTTCTTCCTGACTGAGTATGCCGAGATAATTTCGAACCCACCATTGGACGTCGGTAAAGGCTCGTCCAAAAAGGATTAGCGAGGAGTATGGGACGCTTGTTAGGGCATCAGACGTAGATAGCCGATCTCAGCGTTTGCAAAAACTTAATCTCTAATCAGTATAAAATTTGAGTGGGAGATATATGATGATGACACGAGGAAAACTTCTTAGTAACTTTTGTGCAGAGTTAAGGTGAATGTATTGCGTTTTCGTAAAAGTTCACGCGCCAAGTTGGACTGAACTGTGAGAATCCTGTGAGGTGCGGCTGTGTTT
>JABSTQ010003163.1:0-23312 GCA_013358835.2 Ixodes persulcatus
CGCTTCAATTATACTAAAAACGCCGTGGTCCGCCGCCAAGGTCCGGGCGAGAAAAGTCGCTTGGCATTTCTCAGAAGCGCGGGCCGCGGACCGCCGGCGGACCTCAAAAAGTGGTGACGTAAGATCACGTGATGCGCGGCCCGCGGACCAAAACAGCAATTTGGTCCGTCGTGTGGATACACCTTAAGGCCACGGTCCCACTGAATGTGGCAGTTTAGGTACCTTTTGGCAGGTCATTACTCATCTCCTTTTAAATACTGTTTTGTGGGATTGATGTCATTCGAAAGGCAATGCAATCCTCTTTCATTTGACATTATGTATGTATCGGTTTATACTGTTCATGCGCATTTGTAGCGTTGCGAATATGATGGCGCGGACCCTCACTTGCTCCGCTGGTTCATGTTTTATGAACGATTCATTAAAGATAACACGGTTCCAATAGAGCAGTTTTGTTAAGGTGATGTCGGAGCAGAATGTAACGGTATACGTTTTTGGTATTTGCACTACTTTGTTTTTTTCAGCTCTCCAAATATTGCCCTAAAATTAACATTTTTCAGCAAAAATATGTTTTTAATGACAAGCGCTAGGGAAATGAAATTAGCTACAGATCTAGTGCTTATAATTGGTAAGATGCAGAAAACAATTTAATGTTGTGTAAAATTTGTTTGTTTAGATATTCTATATCAAATGTAGCAGATTTTTGTGCTTCGAGTCATGGTAGTTGAAATGCCGCTGAGTAAATAATTAAACTATGGTGAAATCTTTTATAACATTTAGAACTACAATAGTTGCCCAAGAGGTGAACAGTGGCTTTTTTTTATTTTCAAAGTCATAATGCTCCGGGAGCCCTTCAAACTTACCTGTTTTTGACGCACATCTCTTTCGGACATCAAACAGATTTATTGGCATCTAATAACATTTATTTTAGAAAATAGAAATACTTTGCGATGTATTAGATTTTCCCAATGATCTTGCTTTGGTTTCTTGATAGTTGTAGAGCTTAGCTAATTTTAAAAACATTTAAAAACTGTTTGGGTGTTTTGTTGCGCTACCTGGCGGATGGATGACAAAACTGCTGATTTCTAAGTTCAAAAAATTATCGAGGGCGGCGTTGGCGTCTGTATCATCATCAATCTCCGTGTCGTTTTACCTTCACATTTAGAAAATATATTTGAAGATTCACTATCGATAAATGAACGGTTTAAGTACTGGGTCAGGTTAATAAATCTAAGACAAATAATTACACAAGCGTAGCGTGATATAAAGTGTTCATTATTCGATATAATTGAAATCAATAAACGATAAAGACGAAGAGGGAAAGAATACACCCGAGTTCACTTCATGCCTAGAGTCACTAAATGAGCTGCGCTTAAAGTATCGGCACTCCGTTCCTCAAAATTGTTTTGGGCACCGCCATTTTGGGTCTTGTGCAGAGCAAACACAACTGCCGATCGTCATGATCCAAATGTGCGACTTCCTCTGCATTAGATGCGGTGTTAGGAAACTGTTGCTATGCTATATTGCTATGCTCTGTCGCGGGTTGTTTAAACATTCGTGGAGGACGCGGCGTTTCCTGTGATTTTAGATAAAGCTTCAGATAACTGGCAACCATGATTTTAAGCCACATAATGGCCAAGTGTCGTTACTCTGAAGCGTAGCTAATTTACTGGCACTAGCGGGAACAATGAGGAAGAGGCAGGTGTCAAAAGGTAGTGGCTTGTGGAATCCACGGGGCTCACGTCATGGCCCCTCCAGGTATTACAAGCTTCTTGAACAAGGGCATGAATAGTGTCATTAAATAAGCTATGCTTCAGAGTAGCGACACTTGGCCATATTGTGGCTTAAAATCATGGTTGCCAGTTGTTTGAAGCTGTATCTGAAACGATTTTCCGTCCTCCACTTCAAACAGTTTGCGACAAAGCAAAGCAATATTACATATGAGCTTCCTAACACCGAATCTAATGCTGAGGAAGTCGCAATTTTGAATCATGACGATCGGCAGTTGCGCCTGCTTTGCAAAAGCACCAAAATGGCGGCGCCCACAACACTGTCGGGGAAGAGAGTGCCGGTACTCTAAGCGCAGCTCATTTATTGGCCCTACTTCCCGCGAACCTCCTTTGCCCTGACTGAAACTGAAGCTAAATATGAATAATACACCATTATTATAGCTTATTTAGTTTTAACCACCCACACATAATGAGAGAAGGAAGCGACCGGGTAGGAGAAACGCGGGTTCTATGTGCGAGTGATCTAATCAACGTTAGTTCTAACCGTCTCAAAAGAGAGAACGCGCGAGCTTGCACTGGTTAAAAAAAAAGACTGTCCAAAGAAAAGAGGCGGAACGCTGTGTACTTTGTGACTGTGCGTCTAATTGCAAATTGTTGTGTGTATGTTTATACAGCCGGAAGTTAGTCTGCCTTAGTGGGCGTGTGTCTCAGGTGTAGATGAGCAATTTAGCCAGTGCGGTACAACCGCAAACCTGGGGTCTTTAACGTGCACCACGCAGTACACTCTAAAACCGGTCTCTCATAAAAAACGCTGTCCCTCTGATTTTAGAAGGGACAACGATGCTTTCAGGGGGACAGTTCTTTTTAAGAGGGAAAAGGAAAAATAAAATAGCAATATCTAGAGGGACACTAACATATTAAGAGAGACCAAGGAAACCGTTTCCTTTGTCCCTCTGAGTAGGAAAGACCGACAGAAAAATTCACGCGTGTCCCTTTATATTAAGAGGGGACTGGTCACTCTTAACTGGACCAATGTAGTTCGGTCAAGAAGAGAAGTGCAGGCGCACTAATCCACGGCAAAGAGTTCAGACGGTGCTAAGGCTTCGCGCCAATTCACGGAGAGCTGGAAACGGTCGTGGCCGGAGAGTCGCAAGCGTCATGCTGCTCGTTTGACTTCCTTCGGGTGAGTGGTCCTGTTATATTGACGCTTTTGTTTTGGGTAAATTGCGAGTGGAAATAACGAGCCATCAATATTTTCACGCTGGCTGTGAAATGCACGAGCTTTGCATGTAGAGGATTTTCACGTGACTGCATTAGTCAGCGGTCGCTTCCTTGATCTGCTCGTTCAACTAGGACAAGCGTCGCTAATCGTTTGCCCTGCCGTGAGCCGCCATGCTGTCTTTCGCACAAAACACTTTTAGTGGGCTAAGGCGTCCCAATGTGTACACGTCTGTCTTAGGCTGGTGATATCTGACCATTTTGTGTCCGACGCTTTTGTCTACTTTTTAATTTCGAACGCGCGTTCGTTCTTCCCCCAGTTCGAGCTGCTAGCTCTGGCACTGCTACGCCGGCATTTTATTACGGGCAATTTCCTTGTATTTTATCCGTAAGCGTGTACTGTCGGCATCGGGTACTACAAAGGACGGCATCACCCTCCCTAAGGCAAAGTGAACATAAAGACACCCTAGCTCGGGCAGTCAGTGTTCGTAAGCTTGGCACGCCGATTTCTTTCTCGGTGTGTACTCTAAATGCTTGCTGTTGACCGCCCGAGAGCATTGATTGACGGAAACAATGCTGGCGATTTTGCGTTTGTTTGTCCTTGAATTCACTACAGCAATTTACACCAAAACGTTATATTGTAGACATCGTTAGCGTTGCAGTGATTGTGAACTTTTGCTTCAAGTGGGAAGCGAGCAAAAAGCCATACGTGTGTGTGTGTGTGCGAGGGAGGATAGGGGGAGGGGGGGACGGACAAGCAACTAATTCAAACCACACAAAAAAAAGAAAAGAAAGAAAAGCTTTTTCCTCCGTGCGTTTGCGCTGCTTCGGCGTCGTACCGTCTGCTGAAAGAGGAGAAGGGTGCAGCGGTGGCCTGGGAGTGCATTTGTTTCATATATTTCCTTGGCGTACTTTTTTGTTCGTCATATTTTAACTGTCGCGCCGGCAAAGCTACCGGTCTTTTTTTTTTTTTTTCGGCGCCGACTATGCTTTTGTTTTTGGAGGTTTTATGTACGTTGTTTATTATCCTCTTTGTTTTCGGCGGCTGGTTGAATTTCTTGTGTCGCACACTTGCAAAAAATGTATACACAGAAGTATGCTTTTTTTTTCTTTTGTATTTTTAGGCGTTTTAGGGCTAGGTTGACTATGGGCCTTAAATGACCGTTAAATACATTGTTTTCAGAGTGAGGCAATCGCTACGAACGTTGGCATGAAGGGAATCAGACGGAAGTTCTGCACTGATTGCTCGTGTAAGGAGCTCTACCGGGACAATCTGCGCCGTGGAACGCACCACCCGGAGTTGTGTGCTTACTGCGGCCACCCGCACACCGCTCACAATGAATTCGGTAATTATTGACTTTTTGTATTCTGGTATGTAAGGTAGGCTCTATTTACGTTCTTTTGGCATATTGTTGCTTCTGAAAAAAAAAAAAAGAAGAAATGAATGGCTTGCGCCGAAACGTCTAAATAAATATTTTTTTTTTTTTAGTTGATTTTGTGGCTTTCTAAAACATGCATCAGGTCTCTTCTGCAGCTTCAAGCCGCAAATGGAATCCATGTTTTCCAAAGCACATGGGGCTTCTAATGCTCCGCTACTACTAATTGCGTTCTCGTTTTGTCTCTGTAATACAAAATCGATTCTCGTAAATTACTTAGAACAGCAGCCAATTCTCGTGTCAAATATTAACAGCCGCAGAAGTTACGTCATAGGCTAATGTCACTCGCTATTTCATCGTATACGGATTGGTTTTCGAATATTTTAACTGTTTTCACTTTATTTTCGCATTTGTTTCCTACCGCCTGCTTGAAAACAGGTGAAAGCGCTTCATTACCTTCATTATAACTGCCACTCTCTGTATCTAAAGAAAAACAATATGGTCTTTCATTCAGCTAAAGGTGGATGCACAGCTTTGGTTCCAAAACACAATGGTCACCATGCTGGAAAAACTGGAGGAGGTAAAAGGGGCCTTCTGCGGAGACAACCCAACAACAATCTTGAACACTGAAGACCATCCTCCAGTCTCGATTGGCCAGAAGTTCTCTCATCACCTATGGTACGTAAAAAAGCGGATGCAAAACTAGAAATGTAATTTTGACGCTGACGCAATTTTTGAACAATTGCTGCTTGCAGGACGACCGTGCCCCCGGCGAAAGAGTTCCAGGACCCAAGACTTTCTTCCGTTCGGAGAAACAGATCGTTTCTAGGAACCGGTCAGTGAAACTCTCCGCTAGCACGACTCTGGAGAAGGCACTTGTGATGTGCTTTTGGGTGTATTACATAACGGGACTCTCCTACCCTGCGGCATATGGACAAACCCTGGGACTCCTCCAGTGTCTGCTCGTTGAAAATGACGAGTTTCGATTCAGTTCATGTCGGAAAAGCTCAGAAAATTGCTTACAGCCGTTCAAAAACAAACAAACAAAAAAAAAATCTGAGCTCCTGCTGATGTCAAGAAACGCCGAGTAATTTGTTTTTAATACCATGAAGCAGGTAACTGCACTCTAAAAAAAGCACAGGAATCTACTTTCCCGAACAGCACTTGGATAGCCAATCACCGTAACCCACGGAGGCAGCTCAGCGAATCACGATGCCAAAACATATGATTAGACAAGAAAAAAAAAAAAGTCTGAATTGTGACATTGAGCAATGCAAAACGTCACGCTTGTATTGCTTAGTGTCACAACTCGGACTGAATTTTTTTTTTTTTGTATAATCATATGTTTCGGCATCTACATTCGCTGAGCTGACTCTGTGAGTTATGGTGATTGTCTTTCCAAGTGTTGTGCAAGAAAGTAGGCGCAGGTTTTTTTTTTTTTTAGAACGTACTCGTATCTTCTTTGTGTTATCCGCTGAAAAAAAAAAATGCAGAACGGTTGCATTGTTTTTGCTTATGATAGGCAAAAGCAGTCACTTTGCAGCACGAAATATGTTGTGTGATAGTTTCCAAGAAACGCCGATTTCTGGCGTCGTCCTAATCTCTTCCTTATCCCTATAAGCCACCAGAACATCGTTATAAAATTACTATTTTGATACAGACATTACAATGTAGTTTCTTGTGTCAATGCAAATAAAACACATGTTTACTTTTAAAAATTGTTACTGTTTTATTTGACATATTGATTCCGTTTATCAATCATAGTATACAGATCAGTTTTCAATTCCGTTACGCGGCACAAAATAACTTTGGTTAAACAATAACAGCGAAAGTGCGAAAACTGCATCACTGCAGTGCAGCATGTCAGCTGACAGTCGAAACACGAAGGAGCAGAAATCCTACGATACAATAGGAGAAATAACCTAAAGTCGGGGTCACACTGCTTATACGTCATACAAAATACATTCTAAAGACATGTTACAAAACGAGTCACCGCGACATCCGCGCTTTGCATGCCACGTGACAAAGCTACCGCTTGAACTGGTTGCTTCGTGGCGTACGTACGAAGGACTGGTGTCGTGGTGACTCGTTTTGGAACATGTCTGCAGTATGTATTTTGTATGATGTATAAGCAGTGTGATCCCGACTTGAGGAGGACTATATTCCTGCATTTTAAGCGGGCCACCGTCCCTCCAAATTTAAGGGGGAAAATATCTCAAAAATGTCCCTCTTACTAAGGGGGACTGACTTCGAATTTAAGGGAGACGTCGTATCGCTTACTTTAAGAGGGGTGGTGTCTCACTTAATTAAGAGGGAGCATCCCCATGTAATATTAAGAGGTCTGTCGCCCCCCTTAAAGTTAAGTGGGAAAAAATCGAAGAAATGTCCCTCTTACTAAGTGGGACCGGGCTTAGAGTGTAGTGATACACGACCGCACGCCGGTATGATGCTCTTCCACATCGAAACGGGCAGGGGCGGGGTGGGTTCTGCAGCGCGAGCTTTCGCTCCACCGGCTCCGAGCTGGAGTGCGCTAGACATGCACTCGGCCACCGATCGCCCCCCCCCCCCCCTTATATAAGTATTTGAAGATCGACGATGGACGTTGATCGTTATAAGTATTTGAAGATCGACGATGGACGTCGATCGTCTCGAGGTAATGTAATGTAATAGCATTATATAAATAATAAACAGATTGAAGGATTGAAGGACTCAATTTTTCAATTCTTGGATTACTGTTGATGAAGAGCAATATGAGGTGACGAGGTAATGATTAAATTATGAGGCTCTATAAGGACTACGATATTAGTGGGCGTCGAACCACAACGTACAGTGCCAGACTTTTTTCAAGTATCGTGTACCCAAAGACCTTTCTTCACCCGCAACAGAATATGGTAGAATCAATGAGGATGCTGCTTTACAACTGTACGTGGAACAGCAAAACTGCAATGTGCAGAAGTGCGGCTTATTCGTTAATATGAAGGACGGATTTCTAGCAGCATTCCCTGATTGACTACTTGGAACAAATGGCCTCATTGACGTAAAGTTCCAAAAGATTCTTGAAGCCTACTGGAACCGCAAAGGAGTATGAGGCGAAAAATAAGAAAAAGGAGCATGGCGTGAAAGGTCCAAATCACCACCATAGCCTCTACTACCAAATACAAGGGCAGTTACACAATACACAAAGAGAGTTTTGTGATTTCGTTATATTTACACTCAAGGGCATTGATATCCAACGTATACAGAGGGATGACACCTTCTTGTCAACCAACATAGAGCCTTTTCTGCTCAAGTTTTACATGGAAGGCCCGTCTTCCGCTAATTTCCTCACGTAGACGAGTTGTCCGACCGAATAATCTGCCATTACTCCCGATCTGGGCTCTCAAAACGACCGGAACCCACCAACTGCATCTACCCCGATGCCGTCTACTTACACCACACTCAAGAAGGTGCGACGGCCACAGCCGGCCCTACGAAGAATACAAAACGAAAACACCGCGAGGCCCCATCACCCACTAGCCTGGAAGTGCAAGCCATCGCGGAGGCCATTCAAGAAAACGCCCAGCTACAAAGCATCACAATCCGCTCTGGCAGTCAGGGCGCCCTGAGAACGTTCACAGAAAACAACCTACCACCTCATATAAAGACTAACCTCTCCAAGATAATGAAAGACCACCCAGACCTCCGAGTCACACTGGAATGGGTTCCAGGCCACACAGGAATCGAAGGCAACGAGCTGGCCCATCAGTTCGCCCGTGAAGCAATTACTGAACCGGGACCTTCCACTCCTTGGCCACAAACATACGACCCTTACATACGCAGGAAGACACTTCACACCAACAGAACCAACACACTGTTGGAATGGAGAGAGAACAGGACCAGTCTCCCATCCCCCTCACAATTTCTGAACCGACTGCACTCTACACTGATACGAAGAGCCCAGACTGGCACCCTCCTTACACCGCACATTACGCATCATTTATTGGGACGCGAAGGTCAACCGAAGTGCGCAAACTGCCACCGATACCCTAACAATAAACACATCCTTTGGGACTGCCCTCACAACCAACAAGCTCTACAAGAAACTCTCAACACAATACCGAAAATACTTCACCCGAGCAGCTGGGAGGAATGGATCGCTCCCCCACCTGCACACAGCACTCTACTCTGGAGTTTGCTTGTAAAGCATATAAAATAAAGCCGGGAATTTATAGATGACGTCCTGGACTAGCAAGGACCACAATAAATGTTTATTCTCTCTCTCTCTCTCCCGATCTGGGAATCTCTCGATCTTCATTCATGGCCATATCATATGAGATCGAGGGGTGTGGCTCTTCGTCCGCCGAACATTGCTTCGGCGGGTGTTTTTACCGTGTAAGATGAGACCGTCGCGTGCTGCTGGAACAAGACCCTGGCGATTCTTCACTGAACTGCTTCTTCCGTAAGCTTCAAGAGGGCTTTTTTCGTTTCGCACACCATTTGTTCTGCTTGCCCGTTAGTTGCAGGATGGTATGGTGCACTAATGTGATGCCTGATACCGGTCTTTTTTGTTTTGTTTTTTTTCTCAAAAACTTGTTTATTTCATTTGAAGCAAGATTTGTCGCGTTATCAGAGAAAAGTATTTTCGGTAGGGCAAAAGTAGGGAAAAAAGAGCGTAGAACGTCAATGACGCGTTTGTACGTCGTGGCAGGCATCGTGTAAACTTCCAACCACTTAGAGTACGCATCGACCATGACTCCGCAGATGCGGAT
This sequence comes from Ixodes persulcatus, assembly GCA_013358835.2. Classification (NCBI taxonomy): domain Eukaryota; kingdom Metazoa; phylum Arthropoda; class Arachnida; order Ixodida; family Ixodidae; genus Ixodes; species Ixodes persulcatus. The sequence continues at coordinate 9,070 of JABSTQ010003163.1, forward strand.
ATGTTTCGCCACCCACAGACTGAATAGTGGATCGTTTTCAGTTACAGTTCATGATGGCGCTGGACTCGAGGAAGCCTTCGACTCTTTCCACAAAGTTAGCCCAGGTGCCAGCACTTTTGTCGAAAGTGTTAAGTTTTCGAAACGTCGACAACGTCGGTAGCCACGTGCTGTGCTTGACACTGGACGCTTACCATTCCCTGAGAAGAAACTTGCTTGTTCGTCTGCCACGAGTCGTCCGTTATCAGGTCATCACCGCTACTCCATCTCCCGACAAAACAGGTCGTCATTGTCCGCATGTCCATAGTTAGCAATCACGTGAACTTATAAATTCCCGAACGCTCATAACTTGCCGTCGCTAAACGCCGTTCATTCATAGCGTCTTCATTGCAAATAAACGTCTTCCTATTTATTCTGATGGTTTTCATCTTACTCCTTCTAAGCTGTACTTACAACATTATATCGGTACTTCCGAAAATATTGCAACGGCGTTTGTCTTCTGGGAACTATAATGTAACCACCTTTACAAAATCTTCCGGATCCCATGAAACACAATATTTCGTTACGTCACTTTTCGGTCGTCATTATAATGGTGAAGTAAGTACCGTAAATTGCGAAGCAGTTTACTTGATGTCCGCTTCCACTGGTGTCTTGGAAGATTAAGTCTACAGAGCGTGCATTCCTGCAGAAGTTTTCATTGAAAGAATATTGACACGTCAATCAACAATTGATTCCTTCTTGGTAAGATTTATTGCGAAAGGCCGTGGCAAGCGCCGAACCGCATCTCCCTATTAGCGGCGAGAAGTTGTGGTGGCGCCCTCTTATGGTTCCCCCTTGTTACGTCATTACCTTGCAAACAACAAGTTCGATGGTGTTTGTAAATAGCATGGTGGAAGCTTGAAATCATTGCGCTCTTAAAGGAACACTGCCAACACCGTCAAAATTAAAGTTCTTTCATTCCTCTTATTTCCGTCGATGATAATCCCCTTTCTTACGTCATAGTCAGCGTTCGGCCAATCGTGGAAGGCCGACCACAGCGACGCTTTCGGTCGTGCACGGGGCTAATAGACCTTTCCAAAAACGAGCTTGTGGCCGGTGCCATTTTGAGCGTTCGTGCGTATGGCGCGTGCTTTGCTTGCTTTCCGAAGCGACGAACACGCACGTGCTGGGCTGTGAAGGTCGCACGCTGGACTGTGATTTTGTAAACATTGGAAAGGTCTATATCAGAGAACAATTTATACCCACCCTGACATTCTCGCATACATGCGTTTGCTGGGCCACTCTATTGAGCCAGCTGAGCACAGCTGGCAGCGGCGCGAGCAAGGCCACGAGGGGAACGTGATGGTGCTCGAGCCACCCCACCGTGAACCAATATTTCGGCCACCCCACGGGTGCGTCTCGCCATCTATTGGTTGAACTAACGCCTTGTTCAAGATGGCTGCCGTGGGACCCCACACGACGGACCGGGCCGCGGGCCGATTGATCACGTGATGCGCGGCCCGCGGGCCGCCCGGCTGCAATGAGCATCCACACGGCGGACCAAAAGAGCAGACGACAGGGCGAATGGGCCGGTCTAACCCTCGACCTCACAGCTCCGCCAAACGCATGCAGCGAGCTGCTTTGAGGCTATTTGTAAGGAGCCAAGATGGAGGTTGAACGAAAGAGACGTTTGGCCGCGGTGGCCTTGGCGTTGACTACTGAGGACGAGGACGACTTAAGTGAACCGAAAAAGGCATGGGGACATCTTTAGATGATTATTTGAGTAGTCGTCGCGACTATTGTCCCACAGAGCGGGGAATTGCTCCATGAGCGCGATGAAGTAAAAAGTTGCATCGTCGCACAACAAAAGGTTCGTCTTCTTCGTCTTCAACAGCTGGCGCCAAAAGAAAACGACTTTGGATTTGGATTCCAATCCAAACAACAAAAGTCAGCTTGTTGCCAGACTTAGCGCTTCAATTATACTAAAAACACCGCGGTCCGCCGCCAAGGTCCGGGCGAGAAAAGTCGCTTGGCATTTCTCAGAAGCGCGGGCCGCGGACCGCCGGCGGACCTCGAAAACCGGTGACGTAAGATCACGTGATGCGCGGCCCGCGGACCGAAACAGCAATTTGGTCCGTCGTGTGGATACACCTTTCGAGTTCGGGTTGTGACGACAAAATGACGTAAGAACAAGAATGCACGAGAGTATTTGCATTGTTTTAACTCGACAGCCGTACCCTTGGCGTGATAAACTCGAAAGAACATGGCCGCGATGCTCGTCGGATCGACCGCGGCTGGGGTTTGACATGCGATCGGGAACTTGATCAACGCGCACACGAATGCTTTCGTGCTGTTGGATGAGCCCATTTGGTGGCAGGACCGGATTGAAAAGCACGGCGAGCTGGCGTTCAACGTCTCCGGTATAACACTTGTCGAGATGCAAGACTTGGCTTCTATTTGTGTCGGTGTTATGAAGCTTGAAAGTGGTGGTGTTGTTGTGGCTCGTAACGGAAGCCTTGCTGAGATTATGAAGACGGTAATAGACCTTCATTCAGCGTTGCCATGCGACAAGATTCAAAACCTCACCTTGTCACAAAGTGACCAACGCTTCTGCGAGCACGGAGGCAGCAGCCAACGGTCTGAGAAAGAATTGTGCCGCCGGCACGACCGCCAGTGATCGCCCCGACGGCAAGAAAACAAACGACAAGCTCATTGAGGTTTGTGTAGCGCTGACTGCTGATTTATCGGACGACAAAAATGAATTATGTAAAACGCAATGTAAATTTGCCAGCGTTTTGCAAAACTAACGCGTTTCGTTGAAAATATAATTTGTGGAATTTCTTAACGCCTTGAAAGTTTGACGGAGACTGCATTGTGAACGCAGCCTTCACACAAGTGTTTTCTGAAGTGTGTGCTCTGCCTGCATGCATATAAAGACAGAAACACTGCCTATATGGTGCATAAAATAAAGGAAATTTCGCTTATCCTGATAATGTTGATTATCTATTGTGTGCTGTTGATCGTAGTGGCGTAGCCAGGAACTTTTGAGGAGGGTGAGGGGGGAGGGAACTTGAGGTGACTGAGCTGTTCATGACTTGGGGTGCGGGGGGGGGGGGGGGTGGATGTTGTCGAAATTTGTGTGTATATTCTAGGGCCCGCCGGATTTGGGGAGGGGGGGGGCAAGCCCCATAAGCCCCCCCTGCCCCCTGGCTTCGCCACTGGTTGATACCATATGGGGAGCATCCTACATTCGCAGGCTACCATAAGCATGTGCATAGCCACTGAGCTCGTACCACAATGGCAAGATAGTTGCTGACATTCTTCACGTTACGTAGCAGTTTTTTCTTTAGCATATACTCGCTTTTCCTTCACACATCTGCTCTGCTTTCGCTCGTGGTTTATGCTTGATGGTGATAAGTCAACAGTGCGTATTTGCTCTGCATCACAGGCGAATTTCAAAAATCCAGTTAACATTACTCTTTAATTTCAATGAGTTACTGTCACTTTTGAAACGACAATCTATTTAATTGGTATCATAACCTTTAAATTAAACATACGTGTTGAATGTAAGACAATGGTATCTTTATTGTTTTGTTGGTCACGGAGGTGACAACCATCCACAAAATTGCACTGGCTAAATTTCTCGTCTACAGTTAATGGCAGGGAATGAATCAGTGTTTCTTAGGACTGTCCGATGACTGACATGCAACTCCAGAAGATTGGCGTAGAAAAGTAGAATATATAATTGATAAAATAAAATGCCATCAGCAGCCCACCCAGATTTTATTGCGTGAATGACAGTAGCTACAAACCGCAACAAACGGTCAACTGTAGACATAGGCACTAAGCGTGCACTAACTTCGAAGCGGAAGAAACTCTGAAGTTTTAACGTACTTACCACCAAGTTGTTAATGGCAAAGTGGTGTTTGCGGCAAAGTGTAGGAGGCCTTCAGAACGGTGACGGTCTCCTTCAGACCGATGATGATGGTAACGAAGGTTAAGTTAGATTCTAGGTTCCGTCAACGCACCCCACGACGTCGGTGTGCTTGTCGTGGTGGCGACGAAAGCCTTCTTTCGCACATGCCTCAGCTTCCTCGGTCCAGGGTTTTGTCGACCCAGCCGCCTCTTCCCAGTCTGTTGACAGCGACACTCGCGACGGCCGTCACGGCTCTGATCACCATCGACTGGGCATTAGCTATGTGATCATCGGTGGCAACCGCGCTCTTGTAGTTCCCCGCTCGACGGTCATCATCTCTCATCGTCTCCGTCTCTCGGCGCGCAGCTGGTCACACTGCGATCGCACGGTGCTTTTCGACAAGCGGTACTGTCGTCAGAAACAGTTGTCGTGCATAGCGAAGGCAACCGGGTGTTCGCGGAAAACCCGTTATTGTACGCGTTGGACGGGCCATCGTTGAGCAACAAGCATTGCCGCCATTTTCTACGCTCTAGAATCGTGTCCAAAGCTTTTTCCTCTTCGTGCAATTAGCCCCGTGCGCGACCGAAAGCGTCGCTGTGGTCGGCCTTCCACGATTGGCCGAACGCTGACTATGACGTCGGAAAGGGGATTTTCATCGACGGAAATAAGAGGAATGAAAGAACTTTAATTTTGACGGTGTTGGCAGTGTTCCTTTGAGAGCGCAATGATTTCAAGCTTCCACCATGCTAATAACAAACACCATCGAACTTGTTGTTTGCAAGGTAATGACGTCACAAAGGGGAACCACAGGAGGGCGCCACCAAAACTTCTCGCCGCTAATAGAAACAGAAGTTACAAGCACGAGCACATCACCCCGAACGATGCTTACACGAACGTTGGCTTGCACTGCGCAAGCGCGCCTGCTCGACAGGGACGTTGAAAGCCCGGAACACGTTCTTGTAGCTCCTATACTCGCGCTAGCTCGCACTCATAGTGAAACAGAGATTAGGGTGTGTCGAGTAGTACCGCAGTTAATCTAGTTACGTGACTTCCGCTATGTGCTACGTAGGTCGGACGTGGTCATACGTCACTTTGTCGTCACGGTCCGAACTCGAAGAGCGGCACTTACGGCAAGCGGTTGCTTTCGTGTTTCGCGAACGTTCCCATGGGAACCGCGTGGAATTATCACGCGCGCTGTGGCCAATAGGAGCGCGCGGTTCGTAGGGGGGAGGAGTTTTCGAGAAACACGAACGTGACCGTTTGTAACCAGAATAGCACCCCAGCTCATAAACACCAGTCTTTCGCCCGTAAACGCAAGGAAAGCAATTTTATAACGAATAAAACGATTTCCCAATACGACCTGGTAGTTTGGGCGCCGACCTTCGTTGGAATGCCTCACGTCACGGGCCCATCAGGAGCAGCGTCACGGCACGGCGTGTCCGATGGAGGCGCGCGGGAACGAGCGGCGCTTGGCACGCGTCTAAAGTTCCAGTACACCATACCTCGGGTATTCCCACTTGGCGGGATTGTAAGACGTTGACGATAAAGCTGACGCCACTTAGTGATGACGATCGTAATTACGGTACCCTTGGCCGTTTATGGGCCCGTGACGCTGCGAGCGTGACGTCACTGGCAAATATCCCGAGACGCATCGCGCCGCCTTGATAGCTGATTTCGAACCACTCGCCAGAATCCGTCGGTTGGAATGAAAAGTATAGCCAACCGCTAAAAATACTTGCGTGTGATTATCATTAACGAATATCATGGATCATATTTCTCCCGTTGCGATGTGTTCAGGGGATATTTCAAGTTTAGATTCTGTACCTTTTTAACGGTACATTTTTTGTGTACTTCGCCGAAACAAAGGGTGCTAAATTGCGAAGCTAAGAGAGAGAGAGAGAGAGAATGAGAGATAATGAAAGAGTGAGAAGAAAGAGTAAGAGAGGAGCAACTGCGATGTACCAACGCCATTAATTAACGCGATGAATCCAGAAACGTTGACCAAAGTCCCGTGAAATTATATCTGTTGTTTTGATAGCAATACCGTATTGTATTCAAAATATGCACGCTGTGGATGCTTGAATGAAACAGATGACCAGATTCGATTTTAGTTCCTTGCGTGAAGTTGCGAGCTCCCTATAGTCCGTTGCAACTCAAGACGGTAGGGCGAGGGTAAGACGGGCCGCGGAGGAAGAAGCACACGGAACGCTAAAGAGAGGAGGAGGTTTCCCCTCTCTTCTCCAGCGTTCCATCTGCTTCCTCCTCTCCGGCCTTCTTACCCTCACCCTACCTTCTTGAGTTGCAACGGACTATGGTTATGATAGTCGTTCGCTTGATAATAATAATTGTGTTGTGTGTATGTTTATAGAGCCCGAATCTATACTTCATTTCACCTTAGGTCCGAGCGCGGCCGATGTTATGAGCCGAAGGGCCAATCAAACTGCGCAAAAAGCGCGACGTCATGGCGTGCTCTCTGCGCTTGATAGGACTAGCCGGCGTAGGAGCACGCACAGAGAGACAGCGAATAGCCGCTGGTCCTGTCAACTGCAGAGTGCACGCCATGACGCTGTGCCTTTTTCGCTGCTTGATTGGCCATTCGGCTCATAACATCGGCCGCGCTCGAACCTAAGCTGGAACGAAGTATAGTCAACCTTAATGGGCTTCTGGGCTCGTTTGCTCGAAGCACGGTTAAGCGCTAACCGCGGCTAATGTTAGCCACAGTACTTAGGAAAGGGATTTTGATATCACGTGACTGGCTCGGTAGGGATGCGGGGAAACATGGCGGTGCACCGGTGAGTGAGCGCCGCCCCCTTTGGAACTAATATGTCGTTGTAGCCGCAATATCGGGCGCGTTAGTCAGCAGTGAATGGTGCAAGAGGCTTTCGCTTTGCCTTACCTCACTTAAATCGCAAAGCACGAGCGATGACCTCGCCTCATCTTTTAGATAGTCTTTAGATTCTGGCCATTCCTAAGCCTAAATGAACGCGATAATTCTCGGCATAGCAACGTCTTTGGAAAGTGGACTACCTTGACTCAATCGGCCGGGTAGTGATAGCACACAAAAGCAGACAGCGTCTCAATAGACCTTTTTGTAAATTTCCCAAGCACAGAGGTGCATGCTACAAGTGTAGTTACACGCCTTGCACGTCCCAGGCAGCACAGACACGTTGAAAAGACGTCGAAAGAGCGTCGACGACGTCAGGAACCACATGTCCAAAGAACGTCGAAAGTCTGAACGTCCGGTCCCTTCGACGTAATATGGAAAGGCTAATGTCTGGAAAAAAGCGTGGATTTTACGTCGACATAACGTCCCACTTAACGACCTTAGAACGCTGAGTGCACTTCTGATTTTGACGGGAAGTCAAGTGATAACGTTATATCAACATCGACACAATTTCCCATCTAACTACTATAAAACGTCGAGTATAGTCAAAAGTGAACGGGATGCCAGTTGACAACGTCATATTAACGACATCATAACATCTCATTTAACGACATAAAATGTCGTGCGCACGTTTGTGATAACGTTATGTCAACGTTGAAATAACATCCCATTTAACGACCATAAAACGTCTAGCATACGTCGAGACTGAACGGGATGTCATTTGGTAACGGTCTCGACCTGGGTCACCATGGAACAATGCTGTCAACCGGATATGGCTTCGTTGCTCGAAGGTATGTTCGCGAAAGCATGTTTATTCGGACGGAATAAACCACTTGCTAAATCCCCCAAGCGCCCCGGCCCGCACTCCAGGAATCACGGGAACGGTTTTCCTTCGGCTCCCTAGGGATTGGTCATTTCAGCCATTTCCATGGTTACGGAGTTTTGGGTGTAAATCGGAGTCACCCTAAACAACCGTTCTATAGTGCCCAAGGACCTGTCATATCACTTTTAAGATTTCTCCTCAATGACAGCGTTTTCGATACCGTGCATGCTTTCCACCCTTCAACCTGGCTCAGCTGCAGAAATCGTTTACATTATTATCATTCTCTTACAGCTTCAAAGACGCTGATATTAAGTTTGAAACGCTGAAAATGCTATTAACAGCCCCGCTGACTCCGAGCTAAGTCCTGATTTTTGTTGTGAATTCTCGGCTTTTTTAGCAATTCCTGCTAAAACAACAATCACGAGAATAATAATATTGTAAGAGATTTCTACAGCTCAGCCAGGTTGAAAGGTGGATTGCATGCACAGTAACAAAAACGCTGACATTGACGAGAAATTTTAAAAGTGATACGGCAGCACCTTGGGCTCTATTAAGGCGCTTGTTCAGGGTGATCAAGGTGTTCCCTCAGACATAGACATTGTTGGGACGTCTCGCGCTCTACGTTCAAAGAACCTCCTGAAACAAAACGTAGAACTGACGTCGAATAACGTCGGTGACGTCAAGGTGTTGTGGTACGTCTCGTGCTCCACGTTCAAAGAACTTCCCGGAGAAAACGTAGAACTGACGTCTATTAACGCCAATGACGTCAAGGTGTTACTCAGACATTGTTGGGACGTCTCGCGCTCAACGTTCGAAGAACCTCCCGAAACAAACGTAGAAATGACTTCGAATAATGTCGACGACGTCAAGGTGTTGCTCAGGACATTGTTGGGACGTCTCGTGCTCCACGTTCAAAGAACTTTCCGGAGAAAACGTAGAACTGACATCTATTATTGCCAATGACGTCAAGGTGTTGCTCAGACATTGTCGGGACGTCTCGCGCTAAACGTTCGAAGAACCTCCCGAAAAAACGTAGAACTTATGTCGAATAATGTCGATGACGTCAAGGTGATGCTCAGGACATTGTTGTGACGTCTCGTGCTCGACGTTCAAATAACTTCCCGGAGCAAACGTAGAACTGACGTCGATTAATGTCGAAGACGTCAAGGTGTTGTTCAGGACATTGTTATGACGTCTCGTGCTCGACGTTCAAAGCACTTCTCATACAAGACGTTCAACAGACGTCGATTACTGTTGAAGGCATCGAGGTGAAGCTTATGATGTTGTCACTACGTCGCGTGTTTGACGTTGTCGGAACCTCTCATGTGGACGGACCAATGCCGTCGATAAAAAGTTTGTTAAGGACTTCGACGTCGCCCAACGTCTAGGACCTTATTTTGACGTCCTCTCGACGTCTTGTGCTGTCTGCGGTGCTGGTGTCTGCACTAGTAATTGTTCTAAAGCAAAAAGTCTAAAACAAATTTTGCCTTGCACGCGCGTTCGTCAAAACCTTATTATGATTATTTACTTCGAATCTTTTATAAAAGGAAGGCCAGCGCGCGCGGACCGTAGAATTACACTCTCAGTGTTCTCCTCGATGCTTGGGTAATTTACTAATAGGTCGACTTCACTGGAGCCGAATTGCAGGTTTTTCAATTTATGATAGTGTTATATACAGTTCTTACTTGCTGGCCAACCATGCTGCCGGTGTACCGTCCTCCTTTCACTGGTCACTTCTTCCTTATCGTTTCTAGGACTGAACTTCGTTGTCCTCTTACGAACTTGGAAGGAAATTTCAACGAGGCTTGTCTTCAATTCAGACAACCAAGCATTTAGAAATTTTCCAAACAAGGGTGAATTGAGTTTTACCTTACCCAACATCTTTACCACGAGCAACAAAAAATTTGTCTACTCAAATGTACGCCGCGCTGCGTTGCGAGAACCCGGTAGCGCGCGTTGTTGGGTCCCCTCTTTTTGGGAACTTTTTCCACGGAAGTCACTTATCTTCACTACAACGAGTAGGTGACACCAGCTATCACACTATAATAAAACACGGAGCTATCGCTCATCCAGCCCTCGTCAAACTTGGCTAGGGACTTATAGGTACCTAGTAGGGAAGGGCGGTTAACATTTAACCGCGGTTAAAGTTAACCGGCTTCGAACAAACGGACCCTGAAGAAAAACACCAATGCTATCGCGAACGTGGAAACTGCGTACGCCACAGCCATTTTGTCAAACGAAGCGACGGGGCCATGCGTGACTCCCCGCATCTTTACCGAGCCAGTCATGTGATTTCAAAATCCCTCTCCATGTACTACGGCTAACTTTAGCCGCGGTTAGCGCTTAAGGTGCAACCCTACCGTGCATGACGTTTTGGGGCTCTTTTGGCGGTTTATAACTTTCTTTTTATGTACCCTATAATTCCAAAGTTAATGTCAAATTAAAGAGCTGTTTTTTAACAATACTTTAATGTCTCTATATTACAATTATGTTTAGTTGTTAGTTAATTATTCAGCCTTTAATAGGCCGAAGTCTCTAATATTGAAAAAAAATATCTCTCGAGTTATAACATCCCATCGTCCACGATATTTTACGTGAGCGTTCGGTTGGATATAATGAAATAAAAAGTAAGCAATGAACTGTACAGATAATGTATATTGTAAAATAAAAAATAAAGTTTAAAATGGTATTTCTTTATGGTGCTATGAAAACGAAACCACGGCAACTAATCAAAATTACGAGACATTAAATAATTAAGCATCCCTCGATATTACATTTTTCAGAACTTCCATATTGATATATTACACGTTAAGAATGTTATTAGACCTCAAACTTTTTTTATTCAGTTACGGCAAATTGCAGTTTCTTAATATAAAATACAGATGGCGACATGTGTTCGAGAATAGCTTTATGTGCATTTTCCGTCGTGTGCCGCTTGGAACGCCACGTGAAAGAGAAAAAAAAAAGTGCCAGATGTCAGGGTGTCAGATTCCTGGATGCCCGCAGTGAGCGAGCCAGAGATGTCGGAACAACAAGCACGAGGCTGCGGGTGCACCACAGCTGCTTTTGCGCGCGTTCTACTGTGCGCTGGTACCACGGTGGAAGGTCGGTACACATGCCTGATGCGATCCAAATGAAGTAGGTGCTGTTATGTATGTTGACTAAACGCCAGCGCTCCCTGGCTCCTGTGCTCTCGTGGCAACCGGCCACGGTGTACACCCGGCCGAGCATGAAGAGATGAGGCGCGCGCTCTCGAACATTCCATCGACGACTCACCAGAAGCAGCATCTCATTCTATGTTCTAGACTATGCTCTAAATAAACCTAGCCTGGTACATAACATGGTGTCAGAAGTGAACCGGTAGACGCACCGACGCACCAGCCGCCATTGACGCACCAACGACGCAACGCAACAACGACGCAACAACGACGCACCAGCCGCAACATGGCAGGTGTCTTCATCCAGCCGCCATCGGCGTTCGAGCCCAACACGGAAAACCCAGCGATCTCGTGGGAGGAATGGCGATCCTCTTACCTCATCTACGAGACAGCCTGCGAGTACGCCAAGAAACCAAAAGCAGCACGGAAAGCGCTCCTTCTCCATGTACTTGGACCACAGGCACGTCGGATATACCAGACGTTTCCACCGCCTCCAGCCTTACCCGCAGAAGCCGCAGCCTCCGTCAACGAGGTCGAATATATCTTAGAGCAGTTTGACGCGCTCTACCAACCGTAAAAGAACGTAACCCAAGCAACTGCCATCTTTAACTCGATGACACAGCAGGCGGGCCAGTCCATTGATGATTTCGTCTCTGAGCTCCGACTTCAGGCTCAACGTTGCGACTTCGGCAGCACCGGGGATCGGCTCATTGGTGACAGGATTATCGTTGAGATCCAAGACTCGGCACTTCGTGAACGGCGTTTCCGCGAGCAGAACCTTACTCTTGAAAGAATAATATCAACCTGTAAAGCCGCAGAAATAGAAAAAAAAAAAAAACATGTCAAGGATCTCCAGGCAACTGCACCTAAGACTGTGGTGGACGAGATGCATCGAAACAATTGGCGAGATGCCAATTTTGACCGCGAAAAAAGGCGCCGGTACAATTACCTGACAACACCGCCGCAACAGCAACAACGTCCGCCACAACCCCAACATCATCCACCGCACCCGCCTACAGCCCGGCCATGTTCGAGGTGTGGTATGGTGCATGCCCCTAGAAATTTCCCTGCCTATGGGAGCAGCTGCTTTCGGTGCGGGAAATTTGGACACTTTGCATCTGTATGTCGACAAACAAGAACTGACCCAGCGAACCACATACCCAGTCTTGACAACGACGCTTTCTTTCTGGGACAGCTGACAGTGGACAACGTTCAGACAACGTCTTGGACGGCCACAGTTGATGTTCACAACAACAAGGTCACCTTCAAACTGGACACAGGGGCTGACGTAAACGTCCTTCCCAGGCATGTTTTTCGGAAATGGAATCAATCACCAAAGGTAGAACCCAACTGCGTCAGGGTCTCCACCTACACTGGCGATCATCTGCCGATCAGTGGAGAGTGCATCCCACAAACAAAGACAAGAAACCTTAGCCTCAACTTGAGATACCTGGTTGTGGACCTTAATGTTATCCCGATTCTTGGTGCTGAGGCATGCCAGGATCTTCAGCTGATACAGCGACGTCTACTGCCAAGTATTTGGCCGCAGCTGACGTCATCAAGGACTTTCAGGATGTGTTTACTGGGATCGGTCAGCTTCCGGGAACTGTGACAATCACGCTCCAAGACGGAGCAGTACCTTCTATCGCTGCTCCCCTCAAGATTCCACTAGCTATCATAGAGAAAGTAAAGGCGGAGCTTGACAAGATGGAACATGACAACATCATCATCATCATCATTATCATCATCCTTAGTAGTGGTACCGAAGAAAGATGGCAGCCTACGGATCGGCCTTGACCCCAGACAGCTGAATAACGCAATCAAACGTTAGCATTATCGCATTCCGACGCATGAGGAACTGTTCGCTCACTTGAGTGGATGCACTGTGTTCACACTCCTTGATACGAAATCAGCTTTTTGGCAGCTGACACTGTCTGAGGAGAGTTCGCACATTTGCACTTCGCAACTCCTTGGGGCCGGTATCGCTTCTTGCGGCTCCTATTCGGCCTAAAAAAATGCACCCGAACTCCTACAACGTGCCATGGATGACATCTTCGCCAGTATCAATGGCGTTTACCCCTACTTTGACGACATTCTCATCGAATAAAAGACAATGAACGAACACAGTAAGCAGCTGCATATAATTCTGCTGGCTGCACGCAAGTACAACCTCAAACTCAATGTGAAGAAAATGCAAGTAGCAGTGTGGGTATCTCGAATATTCGACCCATAATGTTTGGGAGTGAGCTAGCTGGCGAGACTGACTCGGCAAGGTCACGGTAGAATCGTTATACTTTACACTCGGGGGAAGAGTAAACTCGAGTCTACTAGAAGTACGGAGAAGCGTTTTTTCTCGGTCGTGCACGCGGCATTACTCCCCCTTTTAAAAGTGCATCGTCCCGATGCAGCCCTAAGTAAATTAACAAATCAACACAAAGCTAAACCAAATAACATCAAACAGTAAACTGCGTGTCGTTTGAACTATAAATAGTGCTCAGTCCTATCGAGCACAGTACGGCTTGGGACGAACGACGTGCACCACCTTGGGTCGCGGTTGGTGGCGTCTTGATGGTCGGGTTCCGTCGGGGAGCACATCGTTGTTCAAGTCCCCTAGGCGGAAAATAACCTTGTAGGTCCTGAAGTACCGTTCTCGTAGTTTCTCGCTGGGACCACGGCGACGATAAGGTGTCCACACTCACACTCTGTTTCCGGGCTGGAAAGGGACGTCACGACGGCGCAGGTTGTACCGGACAGTGTCGACACGCTGTTGGTCTCGAATCCGAAGTCGGGCGAGCTGGCGGACCTCTTCTGCCCGTTGAGTGACCATTTGGGCGTCGTCGCTCCCGTTGTCAACAGGCTCATGGGACAGCATTGAGTCGAGCATAGTCGTCATCTTTCTTCCATAGACCAGCTGAAATGATCTCACCCTGGTGATCTTCTGAACTACCATGTTGTAGGCAAACGTGACGTAGGGCAACAACTCGTGTTGAAACGGTGAAGTCGGGGAAGCAATCGGTTGGAAGAGTCCTGTCGGCTTCGTCTGCGGTTTCCTGCGTCGCTGGTACTCATGACACGATCGAGTGCACCGATCGTGTCATCGTGTCATTTTCCTTGAAAATTGCTTACAGCAATTTTCAAGGAAAAGATGTCCTACTTTAAAACTATGTTTCACAACTCCCTTGACGAAAAGTTAAAGCGAAACCCGAAAATATTCTGGAAATATGTTAAGGCCTCAAAGAGAGACGTCACAGGCATTCCACCCATCAAAGAATCCGGACGACTAGTAGATAAGGACAGTGAGAAGGCGATGCTCTTCAACAGTTATTTTGAGTCTGTATTTACGTTGCCTACTGCGGACGCCATTCCTTCATTTTCCTTTACTTTAGGAGAGAGTATGCCTGATATTGAAATAAGCCAAGATGGGATCCTCAAACTGGTAAATAATCTTAAAGAAAACAAAGCTACCGGACCGGATGGGCTATCTTG
>JABSTQ010003164.1:0-19726 GCA_013358835.2 Ixodes persulcatus
TCTTGTGTCCTGTTTTTTTACCTCGATTTTTCCACAGCTGAATTGTTCTTCCATTTTTCCCTTCAAACTTTTCCTTTCTGCCTCTTTCTCTTATTTTTACTGAGGTATTCTGCTCAGCTCCATCACTAGTGTGAGGGTACTTAAATGGAAGCTTTCGGGTTCAGTTTGTCCATTTTGTGTTGAAAAGTTTCATGTATAAATACTTGAATACCTTCCGTGCCCACCCAATATCATCCATTTCAGTCAACCTTGTTGAAATTTCATTTTCTAATTGCCTCCCTGCTCTCAAAAGACGACCAGCCCATGTTCCCTGTACTCCCTCATTTGTGTGCTTTCCATGTGCTTCCAGTGCCTATCTGCCTATGCTTCTTTGTCGAATCTCTAATCTTGATTGAACCTCTGATTTCATGCACAGAGGCCAAACATTGTACAAAAAAATAACCATAAGACAGTATTGGTACAATTACTCCTTTCCATATGCCCCTGACCACTTCATATCTATTATAGCTCCATAGTGACTTGAGCTTCACAATAGGTTATTTTTTTACTTATACTCCACCAAAACTCTCATCACATGGAAAGACATTTGGTGTCTTTCCATGTGCTCGCATTGCTTTTTCTAATTATATTCTCCTCGTGTTCCCCAAGATATTTCCATCCCACATTGAGACAGACGCCCAGATATTTGTATTTTCCCTACATGGTCTCTTATAGTGTCTTGAACCCTCAGGAGTTCCCTCTTCTCGTCATTGAACACCATTACTCCAGACCTGTCACTGCTAAAACTCATGCCCAAGGTGTCGCCTTTCTCTTCCACATATTCCAGCTAGTTCCTGTAACATACCCTGGTTATCTGCCATGAGTACTATGTCGTTCCGCGTACATAAGTCCTGGTGTTACCTGTACTACATTTATCTCCAATTCCATTTAACTCGCATAAAAACCTAAGTTGCTCTGCTGTAATTTTTTTTTCCATTTCACTGAGATATTTTATAAAGAGCAGATGTGACAGTGGACCAACCTTGCCTGAGCCCTCTTTTTATTGCTGCGGGTTTTGTAGTTTCTGCTTCCCATGTTATAACTACATTGTTGTGTGTGTACACCTGCTGAAGGAGCCTAATGATGATGATGATGATTAGGGTTTTAGTGGCGCATTGACAACGGAGGTCATATTGCGCCAATTCAATGTTGTCTAGCTTGCGCTAAACAAAACGGTTTAAAATAACAGTATAAAAAATTACAATTGGTGTAGTAGCCAGTTTTCTTTAGGTAGTCGAGAACACGGTGAAAAGGCTCTAAAGGGCAGTCACTAAGTAAAAACTTGGATGAAAGGGAAGATAACCTCTAAAAAGTTCAGGGAAGCTAGACCGGCGCAGTTATGGTGAAAAGGGCAATGCCACAAAATGTGTAACACTGTAAGTCCTTTCCGACAATGGGCACAAAGCTTCACATTTTCGTTACGAAGAAGGTGCACGTGCGTCAAGCGTGTGTGGCCAATTAGGCGGCAGAGCAGAACCTCTACACGCCGTTCCCTGTGAAACGAGCTCTCCCACAGGGCCAAAATGGGTTTTATGACATGAAGCGTATTGTCATACTCTCTGTCCTACTCCAACTGCCATGACATCAAGAGTGATTTATTCAAAAACGGTTTCAAATCTTGATGAGGTAATCCACAAGTTGCTACTAAATCCGTGGCAGATGCAGCCAGTCTATCGGACTGGCTGCATCTGCCAAACAAAGTTTATTCAATAGAACACACATTTATGTAGTAGCTGTTATTAAGTCTCTCCAGACCATGTGGCATGACCTTGCAGTCTCGAGACCACGTCATCACATAATCATTGTCCTAAAATTAAGATAGGAGACACCTCTAGTGGGTATAATCACGTTTCTGTAAACTTTCGTTTTAAGGTAATTTTAATTTATTATTTCCTGAAAAACTGCAAGAAAGATACAATTTTCGAATTTCTGGATTTTTTACAACATTTTTAGCAATCTCACAGCAAAATCTAAGGGTTGCATGAAATCTACAGTACAACCTCGATAAATCCACGCCTGTTAATTTGGCTAATTCAGACTGCCAACACGGTCCCGGAAAACACATGCATTAACATATGGCGCCAAACGCTCACTAATTCGAAGGCAGACGGCATGCACCGGATAATTCAGACTAGCCCGAAGTCTATTGCAATTACGCGGAGCAAGAACGGTGCAAAATGTGCATTGCAGGAGCTGTGAGCGGTGCCAGGGGGTCCTCTTCAGCCGCTCACGAGAGACGCAACGAGCCACAGCTTCTCGTCAGGCCAAGCCAAGGAGAAGCTGCGAGCGGCCTTCTCTTCGGCACGACGGGTTGCGGTGAGCGGCGAGGTGAGAATGCAAGCCCTCTTCTTCCATTCCCCGAAGGAACTCTCCCACTGACGGCACCAATGGGCACCGTCAGTGGGGAGAGCCTGGCCAGTAGGCGTTCTGACGCAGCGTGCATTCAGGCACGTAGCCAGGGGGAAAGGGAGGGGGGAGGGGGACCGCCCCCCCCCCCCTCCCAAAATCTTCCATTTTGCTGGTACTTCCTCTCCCCCTCCCCCTTATACAGAATTTTGTCATGGGCGCCCCCCCCCCCCCCCCCCGAAACAAAATCCTGGCTACGTGCCTGCGTGCATTGCTGGGTGTTTAAATGCAGATTGCGCCACACACCACCGCACAGCCACACTGCAGAGCACGCACTGCGATGGTCGTCATCTACAGATGGGTAGCGGTAGCAGCGATAGTAGGTTGCGGAGGCTCTCGTACTAAAAGAGTTTTGTTTAATGCACCTGACAGTGCGCGTGCAATGCAACACTTGGTTGAGTTTAAAAAAAAGTTGTCGTCGCCGCACACAGGTTTTACAGAATGCGAGCGGCCATAACAGGGTTCTTCATGAATAGATAGACCATTTTTGCATCCCTTTTTTGTCCATTAGATATTTCGTCACTTGGATAATTCTGACATTTTTGCCGGTCCTGTGAGATCCGAATTATTTATGTTTTACTGTATTACATCATCTTAATCAACATGCGTGAGAATTGTCTTTCTAGTGCTTTCCTGGAACTCGCATTTGTGTAGGAAAATTTGCCCAACGATTGACGAGTGGATGAATCCCCCTCATGCAGAGTTTATTATAGTGATCAGAAAATGTTCAATATGTCCCTTGATTTACAGTACATTTGAATCTCATTAATTCGAAGAAGAGGGGGACCGAATATTTGCTTTAATATTGCGGAGTTGAAACTAACGGTAGCCTTTTTTAATGAGGTGCTAACATGTTACGTGTTGTGAAGGAGTGCACGGCAACAGCTTTCGAGATTTGATATTGCGTTGGGCGGTGCCGTACATCACGAATGCGCGATACTGAGAAAAAAGTTTGCAGACTGTAATAACTGCACGGCTAATAAAGCATAACTTTCACCCAGGAGACGTGGAGAGAAAGCAGAGTGGCATCACTACTCACTTTCCGGCTATACTATCGTGCTACCGTGTTAGCAATTGACGGCCGCAGTGTATCCGGGTGTCTAATAATAACATCAGCATGGCACTCATACAGAAATGCGATGGTAGCTTTCCACTTTCTTTAGGATTTTTGCCTTGATATGAAGATCCTTCGCCGCATAGTTCCCCCGACTTGCCATAACGGACGAAAGTAACGCGCTGCAAAAAGCGTGTGTGCGACATCACTAAATCAGAAAAGCTGTAAATAATGCAGCTTTGGATGCCATGCGCCACACAACGACCAAGTTTCCCGTGGCACAGGGAAGACGTGATGCCGGTCGCATTAGCGATATTTGCCTGTATTTTAACATCTCGAACATACACTTTTCCCCCAAAAGATAGGTCTCCATAAATAGATGCACGTTTCAGTTGAAATCGAAAACCGAAACTGAAATGAAAAATGCAAAAAATACTCGTTGTAAGGTGGTTAGTACAACTGTCATCGTGATCAAATTTATTTACGTTCGCCATTTTGGCATTGGTTTCATACTTTCACACACATTTATTTGTGTCAAAGGGTGTTGCTGTTTGCCTATTTATTGTTTTTAGTTGTTTTATGTACGCTGAACTTGCTTTGGGGCGTTTGATCCTCAACGAGAGACGGGATACCAGGTATACGCTTGCGGCGCCATCGTTCAAATTAACCTTTGCACATTTTTATTTGTTTGAATTACCTGGAGCTTTCTCTCTTTCAGATACATGGTACAGTCGAATCTCGTTAATTTGAACTCGAGGGGGACCGAACATTTTTTTGAATAAAAGAGAGTTTTAGAGGCACATAGAGGCACATAGGATGGGACCGGCATGCTAGTTTGAATTATCTGCAAGTTTGAATTAAGAGAGTTTGAATTAACGAGATTCAACTGTACAACTCTCCCTTTTCTTGCATGTAATAAAATGCATTATATTTGATCTTAGATGCTGCTGAGGAACTGGCTGGGGATCCTGCTGAGCATATTGCTGAGCCTCTTACTGGGGATCATGATGTGGATCCTGCTGTGGATGCTGGCAACACTGCTGGACCTGCACCTCTGGATGTAGTAGGTGACCAGGTGAGGCTATTCGCATGTTTCATAAATGGTACTCAGCTATATACAAGCAATGTGCTTTTGTTTTTAGATGATTGTTTGAATAGCATAACCTGTGTGACATAGAGGAGAGGGCATCAACAGTTTTTTTTTTCTCATAGCCACATGGAGTTGATCTCAGGTTTGCACTCCTCGCACGTCTTTATGTACTATCGGAAACGAAAATTCTTGGGATCTGCGAGTGGCACCTAAAGCACATATCTGCGCCACTTGCATGGTTTTGAGACCACAGAGGAGCGCATGTGCGTCCTATTCTTTCAAGCATGTGTGTTCTTCTGCTCCTCTGTGACCTGGTGCATACCCTAGAATTTTACGTGAGGGGCCGCTTCGGAAGCCATTGTGATGGGCATCTGCCATGGATGCTGCAACTAGTGCTAGCGCTTCTGGCTTTGAGGCTCATAAAGCCGAGCAGAAATGCTTAACTTTAGAACAAACTAAGCTTCAATTCATTTGTTGCATTTCTTGCTGCATGTGCCTGTCACAGGCTTTGCTATCAGTTTGAAACTGAGGTATCGCGATCTCTGAACAGCAATACCTCTCCCGGTAAGCCAGCATATTCACAGTAACTCTTGGTAAAAGATTTGTGCCCGTTCAGTGATGACAAGTGCGAACGTTGTTGTGTTCAATAATAAAGGCGGGAGAGTAAAAACGTGATTGCCTTTCGGAAACTGGAGGGAACATATCTATAAAAGTCCGGGCACTTGATTGCGCTGCCTACTAATGCATTCAAAATATCGTTGACAAAAAGCAAGTTTCATTTCCAAATGTGTTCATTTCATGTTTCTTTTCCTATCGCAATTATTAGGGCGTGCTTTCTTATATATCTATAAAGCAACAGGTCATGGGCTGTTGACTAAGTGATCCTACGGATGTTGTGATCTCCAGTCGCGGCACACGTAGCAGAGGCGTTTCACAGCTGCCGCCGAAGCGCTGACTCTAGGTAAATTTGTTTCACATAAGATTCGAAGAACACCCATGCCTGCAAGCATGGTAGGATGCACATGCACTTTTCCGTGTCCCCAACACCAAGCAAGCCTCCGGCAGATGGTGCCGCCGTGCGCATTAGTTGGAAAAATTGTGGGGATATTTGTTTGCGTTTGTGCATCACTTACATCTTGAAATACTGTTCTGGCTACTTGCAGCGTTACCTGGCCATGGGATATTCGTCCCAGATCACAAATTCGTGTCGGCCAGAAAAAATACCCCAACCGACTCGCCGTTTTGTGGGCTTCTACTTCGCCAGCTGTATACGCATGACGAAATGATCAACAGAAGCGTGACCGGTCAACCTTCCCGGCGCAACCTCAAGAAGGGTGCTGCGAAGAGGAAGCCCCTCACCCCTGCAAAGGTGGAAGCCGTGAAGGGTGGGTGTTGGTTGTATTTATGCTTGCTTCCTGGAATCAACATTTCAAGATGAATGACACGATATAGGCATAAAGCAGGACGCTCAATTGTTTAGGATGTGTATACCACTATATATGTATTAACAAGTGGCAGATTTCGGCGTTTTACCGTGCAGAGGTCAACCTGGTAGTGTAGTATTTGCATACTTATTTTTTTTAGAATTATGGTCTAAATATTGAACTGCTGTTGACTTGCAGGTTTAGGTCGTGCCCCTACAGTGTCCATTCAGTCTAGAGAGCTTAGCTGCAAATAGCTAGGCATTGCATAAAAGCATATACCACGCAAGTATGGCTGCAAAGAATACAGCCGTAGGGTTGCTGTATTTATGTACAAATCAACCCACTGTCAATGATTCTAAATTATTTGTCAAACCCACTCTGTGATATTTGACTGTTCATGGACATACAAGGTTGCAGCTGGGCACACATAACCATATTACACTGCTCATATTTGTCTGTATGACTTCTTTTCCCATTGTTTGTAGGAAACTTTGACAACTTCTAATTATCTTCATCTATACATTTCTTATGCTTTCGCAGTTGGCTTGTCCGACTACATCGAGGGGAGAAGGACAGCCGTGGCCGATGGGGAGCGCCTCGACAAATTGAAGACTATCCTGTCGAACTTCTTCAGCGAAAAGAACAGACCGGAAAGGGAGCCTCGTAAGCCAAAGGCAGGAGCAGAAGCTAAGCCGGTGGACGACACAGCCGTTTAAATAAACCTCCTGGTTTGATCGTTTTCCAGAAATTGTATATGGCACTTTATTTTCTAAGCGTTTGACTGCTCAGACCCACAGAATGTGTTGTCACACCCAAGATTTTTACACCAACATGGTTCTCAGATGTGAAACAAACTGGTTCAATTGTAAACTAATTCCCAGCTAGTTGATTGCCGATTTTAAATGAACCGGTGTTTCCTAATCGGGATTGAACCGGGTTCATTCCCGATTTGGAATGTACCGGTTCATTTACGGGTAGCAATATACTGGTTCAGGCACGGTTCAATTCCCAGATTCCATCCCGGTAAGACTCACCGATATGATCCCTGGTTCGATAATCCATATTGAAACCCGATAATAAAACCAGTAAGGAAATTCATATCGTTTTTTTTCAGTAGGGAGCCTACGCCATGACGATCATGGAGTGGTTTCACGAGAAACTTGAGCTATGATAGCCCGGAACAGCTAGATTACTCAGTGCTGCAGCGGGAAGGACGATCAGCAGACCATGACACGGACTCCGACTGCGCGCTCTGAACGATGGGGGACAACCAGGGTCGACGGGACTAGACTGCCGACTCTCGAGGACGGGAACCGGGAAGTACAGTAAACCCATTCGCTGTCTTCTAGTTGTGTTTTGTCACTTCTTGAGAGGCGAGCGAAGAATAGTCCGATAGGGCGGCGATAATTTATTTATTCATTTATTTATTACATGTGCCCTCAGGGCCTTCGGCATTGAAGAGAGGGAGTGGTTACAAAAATTAATGATGCTGAAGTAAAAGAGAGAAGTCACTAGAAGTACAAAAAATGGTGCCTATACAATATTGGCTAAGGCGTACTTGAACAGTGGGAGGTCTTCCATTGAAGGTGTTGGTACGGGAAGGCAATTCGACTCTACTGACGGGCGTGGGAGAAATGACTGAAAAAAAGCATTAGTCCTGCATGATGGGACACCGCTCTGATAAACGTAATCTAATTAAGATTAAACGTATTGGGGAGGTAAAATACGTTCGGCGCGGAGATAAGGGTGATAAAACAACTTGTGAAAGAGACAAAGACGAAATTTTCTACGACGAGATGCCAAAGACGGTAAGTCGAGGCTGGATTTCTTTGTGGTTATGCTCGCAGTGTTGTTATAGTTGGACAAAATAAAACGAACAGAGTTATTCTGGACCATTTCGTGTGAGCGAATTATATTTTTATGACAAGGATCCCAGACTGAAACGTCATATTTGAGTTTTAGCCGAATTAGATTTTTGTAAAGTAGAATTTTGAGAGATGAGGAAACTTTTGAAAAATTACGTCGAAGATATCCCAACATGCGGTTAGCGTTTTTAAATAAATGTGTTATGTGAACTGTCCAAGTGAGATTTGATGTGATGTGAATACCAATATATTTATAACTAGTCACAGCGTCCAGGGGCGAGTTATGAAGACGGTAAACCGGTAGATTATGACTTTTCTGAACAAACGCATGGATTTACATTTGCTAATGTTCAATTCCACGCACCACGTTTTTCAACAAACAGACATATCGTTAAGATAAGAATAGAGCGTGTTAATGTCATTTTCACAAGTTATTTCCCTAAATGCAACGCAAAATAGAGCGACCCCACAAGGTTAGGTAGAGCAAGTCACCATTCATTATAAAGAGTACAGCCACTAGCTTTCATCCGCATACCCTTGTAATCGAGCACCGTCATATTGAAGTACGCACTAAACTTGTAGGAAGGGGTTGAGTTCAACTAATTTTGTACAGGGTAACTGCTTATAACTCAATTGTAACTTGGAAGGCTTAGTGGCTATGGCATATTTTGTTGCAGATATTTAACGCCGGTCTGGTTTTGAAACAGACAGGAAGCAGTCACTTCCAGGGAAAGTTCCGAAATGATGTTCGAGTGTTGATAAAACAGGAAAAAAACGCGCAAAACAAAAAGACACAAGCACAGAAAGACGCA
The DNA here is from genome assembly GCA_013358835.2 of Ixodes persulcatus. Taxonomy (NCBI): domain Eukaryota; kingdom Metazoa; phylum Arthropoda; class Arachnida; order Ixodida; family Ixodidae; genus Ixodes; species Ixodes persulcatus. The sequence goes on from JABSTQ010003164.1 coordinate 8,691, forward strand.
ATATGCACCAGCAGCTCAATGTCATACTCTATTGCAATTTATGTAGAAATGTCACTGATTGCATTTTGCCATTTTGCATGAAGCCGAAGGCGTTGTGTCCAGCCAGAAATGAAGCGAGATTTGCTTGAAGGAAATAACAATGGGACAATTTGGAACTAGCCAAAATGTGCAGTAAGGTGATTTCAGATCAGATCGACCAAAGGGCGGCTGGTCGACATTTTTAGATATATCAAAGTTTTTATATGCCCTTGTCCAGTTTCTGGTATGAACGAATCCACTATCAGTTTTCACCAGAAAAACAATTTGGGGGCAGGAAAAAATCGTAAAGCATGAAGATGTGGACAGTTGTATTAACGCGCACTGATGGAGGGGGCACGTTTAAAAGTGAATCACTAAAAGGATAATGTTCGAAGAATTCAAATGCTTTTTAAAAACAAATAATGAGTACAGCTTGCTCGTAATATAAAGTAATAATATGTATTTAAATTTTATTTATTTTTATAAAAATTGCAACATGCCAGGTCAAACGACAATTGCAAAATGTGGAGGCCTGTATCTCATGAAATAATTTAATCATTATCATATATTTTGCAGGCAGTATTCTAATTATATATGGCTATTATTTAGACAAATAAATAAGGTATCTGAGTGATACTATAATTGGGCTATATTTAGGCAAACATGGGATAAAAATCAAACAACGAAAAATTCTGATGCAAATAAAAAGAACACCACCATCACTTTTTTTTTTAGAATTTGGGTACCCTGTCGTACTGTATTTCGGCATTCATTTCTCTTAAAAACATGTTGCGTTATTTAATTGAGAAAGAAGACACGACTCCCCAAAGTAGGGTCCTTTTTCAAAGCCTACACTTAGCTGTGCCCTATACGAGAACTGACTCTGAGTTTCATTTTCAGGAAACTAACACACATCTTTCATATATTTTTATTCATATGAGGTCACTGACAACTAGAGCAAGCGGTCACACACTGAGAGTGAGGAGAAACTATATAGAGCATTTTACATTCAGCGTACAAAGAGGTATAATATTAGAGACTAGTGATTCGAGAAAAGATGATGCAGTGTGAAGTTGTACTTTCCGGTATAATTTATAGTTAAAATGAAATAAAAAAACTTGTGTTCCACACAAAAATAACGATAGAATACTAAAATTGTTTAGAATAGTTATGTATTTCCGGGGACAAACCATTTCACGTGAGCGGTGCCACCGCGCCGGACTGTAAGAGCTTCGATACTCTCGGTCAGGGTGTCGAACCGAAATGTTTTTCGTTCCGGTTTTCAGCTCCGGTTCTATTCCGGAGTGAAAAAATAAAGGTTCAAACCGGTTCGAACCGGTTCGTACTCATATGCTACAAAAAAAAAATTGACGACAGCAAAAGATAAACTATGCATATTTTATAAAAGTGTTACATATAGGAAGCAAAGGCTCACATTACTGTGTGGAACGAACGAGCTAGTGCTGGGGTACCTCGGGACGTGGGTGAAAGCGCAGTTCAATGTCAGGCAGCTGACCGAAGAAGCAGGACGTCGTCATGCATATCCAGGGAAAGACGGCTCTGAGACGATAGAAGGAACTTCAGTGCAGAAACGGCTCGCTGGACGCTGAACTGGGTCGAAGGCACTCCCAGGGCTACTTGCGCCAATGGGTAGAGTTCTTGATTGCGTTCCCTTCTCTCCTTCCAAAACTGTAACACGTTAGCGTCCTTGAAAGCCGCGGCTCCTTGTCTAGCAATGCTCAGAAGAGCTGTGCGCCTTGAGGTTTGTGCTTCTGAGGAGAAAACGTTTTGGTCCTAGCAGTCTCTGCTACCAGAGATCGAAGCTGTTTTGCTTTTTTCTCTAGTTGTAACTCTTGATTGAATCCCCCTCCCCTTCCCGGTGCTAGACTTTAATTTCGGACATAATATTAAATACGCTGAGCTATTTTGAAAGCAGATTAGATACGCCACAGTATGGCAACTAGTGCAGGTTCTAAAATATTTATCGGCCTTTGTATCACTTTCTTATCCGATCGGTTGTACAATGAAGGCTTTTAAAGTAAATTGCACACAACTCTACAAAATTGAAGAAGAGGAACAACAAACAAAGCTGAAACTGAACGCCAAAAAAAACAAGGACAAAGATAGGTATAGACAACACTAGGCGTGTTGTCTATACCGCTCTTTGTCGTTTGTGTTTGCGTTTAGTCCGAGATGAAAAACCAACTAGCCCAACTCACCGTTTTGCCGCCAAACAGGCTCATTAATTGGTCATTTTTGCTGACGTACGAATTGGGTGTGTTCTAGTGTTAAATTTTCTTTGATAAGCCATTTTCGGTCCCCTAGAAAAGGTTGGGACGGGGCATTTGTTAAAGAAATACATAAGACCAGAAATCCCGGAGAATTTATGGTTACTGCGCTCATTTAGTTTGAGTTGTCGCGACGAACTTTATAAATTATGAAGACGACCGATATGTGAAAACCTGATAATGGAACGTTACAGAGCTTTCCGCTACCAATTTTTTGCGCTTTTTGACTTTTCACATGAACAAAACACCGCAAAAAGAATTCATTCATTTTGTCCAGGATCGAAAAAAATAACTATTTCGGTCAAGTTCCACTCCGTTTTGCGCGACAATATTTTTTTCTTTCATTCCTTGGTTTAATTTTCAAGTTACTGTGTTTTTCGCCACGCACTTTTCAAGCAACCTGACTTCGCGTATGAACCAAAAACCACATGGAAAACATATCGGTTCCGCTGCGGAGCGAGAAAAATTATTTCGTTCTGGGTTAACTCCGGTTCGCGCAAAAATAGCGGTTTTTTTCGGTTTTCGGTTCACGGTTCGGTTCAATACCCTGCTCTCGGTGTACGAAAGGATCGTGGAAAGCCGAGATATTTTATTCTGCGCGAGGATAACGTTTCGTGATTATCATATGGTGATCAAATGAAGATTATAAGCTATAACCAAGTAAAATGGTAGGTTAAATACCCCGCGAAAAAAACTGTGATAAATAAGATAACCCTGCATTCAAAATGAGCAGTCCTTGGGACATCAAATTTGTCACTTTACCCTAAGGCTTTCCTCAATGTATCAATTTAATAAAGTATCTTCTAACCAGATTCGACTGTCCGTGCTACATATATGTCACAGGTTCCTTCTGTTGATGACTTGCACAGCCGCCACGCGTGCCAACACTAAATGCCAGGAAAGGCGCGCACCATCAGCCACTCTTCTTTATTTCTTTTATTTTTTTTTTGTTGACGATACCGAACAAGCTCATTTTGGACAATTGGGCGAGTTGGTAAGAGTTCATTATAACTTACAGCGCGACTCGGACAAGGACAGACAGAGGAGAAAACACAGGACAAGCGCTGACTAGCAACTGATTCTATTGAAAAGAAAATACATCTGATGCTGCTGCTGCTCGTGCAGGCATGCCCCTCCGTGGCCCTGGCGCTTCTTCTTTCACTCAACGCGAAACCGGCCAAGTTATCCGAGATCCAAAAAGCCGATCTTGCTCTTCATCAAAGTCACTGTGGGCTGGCTCACACACAATTGGTCCGTTTTGTGTTATGTGGTACGTCTCCATCATTTCTTCGCCTTCAGGACGCGATGTGGGATTAAGGTAGAAAACTTTCTCGAACTCCTGTCCGTTTATCTGAAGTCCACACTCATCGGATCGCTGGACAAGGTGTACATACAGAAGTCCGGAGTATGTATAGGGTCGAGGGTAGCCCCTGTGCTTAGTAACATCTTCCTTGGCAAGATCGATCGCGATCTGGAACCCTGCTCGAAGAAAAACAACATAAAAGTGTTTATGTACGTAGACGATTATTTGGTGTTCGTTGAGAGGGCTAATTTCCATCAGAAGCTTGACGATGTACTGAAGATCTTCACGGAAAAAGAGTTAGGACTTCGATTCATCCATGAAGCCCCAAAAAATAACCTCATTCAGTTCCTGAATCTCCGCATCGAAGTGGGGGACGATCATGTTTGCTGGTGTTACAGTTCCAGAACAGAAGGCTCTTCTAAACTTTCAATCAGCCCACTCCAAACTCGTCAAACAAGGCATCGCATTTTCCTGTCTGAGGACTGCTTTAACAAGCACATGCATCCACAGTTTGAGTTCCAGCTTCATGTCCCAAATTCAACGGCTCAAGGATTCGGGGTATCCTAATTCGGTGATTTCTTCAGCTTGCGAAAAAATCGTGAAATACCTTAAAACATATCCAGAGATCGAGCAACGTGACCTCGAGCAGAAAGAGAAAAAGAAAACTTCAGTCATACCGTACATCCACCGCCTTTCCCACGGACTCAAGAAAGTCGCCTCGAGATACAATGTGAATGTTGTTTTTTCCGCCCGCCACAAGCTCAGCTCTGTGTGCTCCGCAGTAAACAAACGCGGGAGAAATGACGATTTTACGTCTCACAGCGGCTGCAGCATCGAACACGGAATGCAGTTTGTCGCCTGCATAGAAGGCGTGGTCTACAATATTCCGTTTTCCTGCGGGCGTGCTTACATAGGACAGACTGGGCGTTGCGTCAACATAAGACTACGAGAACACCAGAGTTCTATGAAAGGAACCGCTCACACACATCTCGCACTGCATTGCCGGGATTTCGGATGCCAACCCCTTTTTAACAACACGACAGTGATGTTCCGACACAACCACAAACTACCCCGAGAAATGATGGAGACGTACCACATAACACAAAACGGAACCTTCCTTGTGTGTGAGCCAGCCCACAGTGACTTTGATGAAGAGCGAGATCGGCATTTTGGATCTCGGATAATTTGGCCGGTTTCGTGCTCAGTGAAAGAAGAATCGCCAGGGCCACGGAGGGGCATGCCTGCACGAGCAGCAGCAGCATCATATGTATTTTTTTTCAATAGAATCAGTTGCTAGTCAGCGCTTGTCCTGTGTTTTCTCCTCTGTCTGTCCTTGTCCTAGTCGTGCTGTAAGTTATAATGAAGCTCATTTTCGCCCAGACACGCAAGATGCACCCAGTTTCTCAAATAGAACGCTCACCATTGTCCTGGCCATCTGAATTGCGTCTATAGAACTTTCTCTCACGTTGTCCAGCGTGGCCTGGTGCTTCATGAGTCCGCAACTCCGTCGCATGCATTTTTCCATGTCCAGATGCAGAAAATAACCACGGGGCTTTTGGGCAATCATTTTGTGCAAACTGGTGAAGCTGGTAGTGAAACTTAAAATGACTGGAGGCCCCGTCACTTACGTACGTCACGTGCGAGTATACCGCACCGTTGTCTTCAAGTTCAACCCACTCTTTCACTTTTTCAAGAACCAAGCACGTTAGGGCAACGTCGTCACACAGGTCCTCACTGATCATAGCAACGCTGTTTGTAGATTTTTTTTTGTCGTCAGTACACATGTAAATATCGTAACTTTTTTTCTTCAGTGGTATGCTTTAACAATGTCAGGAAGCACGATGGTCCAGTTTTCAGCAAATTCAAAATGAAAGACAATGCTCCCGCGTTGCATGCAGATGCTTTTCATCGTATATCGCTCTATCTTGCGTTTGTTGGATATGGTTGTGAAATATGCAACTTGCAACCGTTAGTTGAACGACTTTTAGGAAAGTCTGAAAATCCAACGTGTTTTTTTTGTATTTTTTACGGGGTCGCCGGACTTTCATGTTGTAAGCACAATCTTTTCATCCTCTGGGATATGAAGTTCCTCGGGTGTAAGAAACTGGCCTTTTGGGCAGTGATCTCAGTATCCTTAAAGACACAGACTTGTTAGTGGGTCGCACAGCAATGCTGAGTTCATTTCACCAGCGTTGAATGTTGAGCCTGTAACGTTCTCTACAGCGGCAATACAAAGGTAATAATTGGCGGAGCGCACACAAACGCACACTTTCTGGTGTGGAATACATTTGACCCATCTAGGGCGCAAGAAATAAAGTTTCGTTAACCCAACGCCGGAATCAGGATGCTTGTCTTTGTAAACACAAAAAGCCCCTAGGTTTGAGCATGTCAGGAAGCTCTTTGGCACGAACGTTTTCTCCCCGTCGAGCATGACAGAGATCACGTTCTTCTGGTTGGGACCTTGGCGCGAACATTGCTGCTCGTCTTTCGTGAAGTACTCTCGGGCAGCAGACAGGTTCTCAGGGCTCACCTTGCACCTCGTGTAAGGATCCGGCTCATACCACACGCCATGCTTTTCTTTACCTAGAGCGTAAACACTGTCGTCATGTGAACTTTTCCTAGGTTAACTTAGCGGCAGCGTTTGCGCTCTATTGTATTTAGGCGGGGCTCAAGTATTTGGAGGCTCTGCTGTCTGTCGGTGTGCCTCTTTGTGCCTGGTATTATCGCCCCTGACGCCAGCAAGTGTGATGGCGACAGGCACGACCACTCAGTAAACAGGTATCAACGGCCATATTTTTCTAGCTGAAGCCAACCTCCTCATCCTTGACAGCCAGTGGGGAAATGCGAAAAAAAGATTGTATCGGCCGTTTTGCCAGAACTAGCGACGAGTGTCGCCTGCTATTTCCGTCAACTATTGCGTCATAATCGTGATCTTCGCGAGGAAATGATTGTTGCTAGCCATAGAACACTATCACGCAGAAAGGGAATGCTTGAATATGTTTTTATTCTATATAGGAGTCATCGATATATATAAGAGAGAAAGAGAGATAGAAATAGAGGGTAAGAGAGAGGGGCATATAGTGCCGTAAAAAATAAATTAAACAAAGTTCCCAGTGGCCGATGGCTGCAGGATCTTTTCTCGGATCACTAGCTCTTCTTACACAGTAGTTTCTGCTCAATTTTAGTGTGTGAGCGATTTCTATAGTTATCAATGGCTTCATCTGAATAGAAATATATAAAAGATGTGTGTTCGTTTCATGAAACTGGAACTCAGAGTCATTTCTTGTTTAGGGCACCGCTAAGTGTAGGCTTTGAAAAAGGACCCTACTTTGGTGAGCTGTTTCTTCTTTCTCAATAAAATAATGCAACATGTTTTCATAGAAATGAATGCCTAAATAGAGTATAACAGGGCACTTAAATTTAAAAAAAAAAAATTGAAGGTCGTGTTTTTCTTTATTTGCATCGGAATTTTTCGTTCTTTGCTTTTTTCCCATGTTTGCCTAAATATATCCTGACTATTGTATGACTCAGATACCTTCTTTATTTTTTAGATAATAGCCAAATATAAGTAAAATACTAGTTGCAAATTATATAATAATGATTAAATTATTTCATGAGATACAGGCCTCCAAATTTTGCGATTTGTCGTTCGAGCAGGCATGTTTGGCAATTTTTAGAAAAATAAATAAAATTTAAATAAATACCATTACTTTATATTAGACGCAAGCTGTACGCATAGTTTGCGTCTAAAAAGTATTTGAATTCTCCTAATGTTATCGTTGCAGTTATTCACTCTCAAACGTGCCCCCTCCATCAGTGCGCGTTAATGCATCTGTCCACCTCTTCAAGCCTTACGATTTTTCGTGTCCCCAAATATTTTTTTCTGGTCCAAACTAAGTTTGGATTCGTTTAAACCGGACACTAAAAAATAGCATAAAAAACATCAGTTGATTTAAAATGTACACCTGCCACCCTTTGGTCGATCTTATCTGAAACCACCCAGTAGTTAAAAACAAAATTTGCAAAATATATTAAGAGGACAAAAAGATATAAACTGAAGTCAAATTTGAGTCTTTCAATTTATCACTCCAACATAAAGGAAACTGCTTATGCGCGGGGAAACTTTGGGCATTTCTGGCCGTCAGTTTGCATCAATGTCAATTCCAGATGATATCACCCACCCAGAGGCAAGACTCACAAAATACTTTGAATAAAACCGGCAAAATATGTCAAGTGAAGAAGTATGTGCAGGTACTAGAATTGTGATTTTTTAAAGCAGCTTATGACATACATTTAACTCCAGGACGACCGAACCAACATTTGAGAGTGCCCTTCCTGATATTTTACACCAGGAATAGCTTATAGCAAAACAGGGACGGGCATGCTCTCTTCGAGCCTTCGTGACCAGACCTCTGGGTGCGACGCAGATGAAGTGCGCTTTTTCGCTAAACCTTCACCAAAAACTGTTAGGCGCGTTCATGCCAAGTTGAGCCCAAAGTGAGTGTCCTTTCTTCGAAGCAGAATGAAATTTTACTGAACGCACGTAGCGCTTCGAAGCAGAATGGAATCTCACAGCCACGTGGTTCTAGTTGGTCGTTTTTCATTTAAGGAAACTTTACATATTACCAAAATAAATTGGGTACTCTTTCTGCTGCGGCATATTTTAAATAGGATCATGATTTATAGTTTATGTAAAACATGATAACTGAACTATGCATCAGGGACATGCGCTTATCCTGTTTCTTCTCCAGGTGCTGCTATCCAGCTGCACATCACCGTATACGAAGTGTACATGAAGTGGACCCCCGGCAATTGCTGTGTGGTTAGTACTCGAATCGGAGTAGGCGCCTGTGATCTATAAAGCCCATTTACCAGGCCGCAGATACTCGGCCAACAACCAGCCTATTAACTAGTAAGCCAGCATAATGTACTGAACATGATATTAAAAACCCTGCATCAAACTTGATTCGGTTTTGCAGCTCCAGTGGCAGGCTCACTGTTGCCATTCCTATGACACAGAATGCCGTCTACAATTGAAATGTCTTCACGTACGTGAGAGAAAGCAACAATGTCGGTAGAGAGAAACTTATGTGATGGCCAGGATGATACTACATAGTCCGTCACTTGGCTTAGGATTAGGTGATCTCTCGTATTTTGTTGCGGCTGTCCTTCAGTGACACAAAAAATGACGAACGAGACGATCTCCTCTTCAAACGATGTCCCACCTTCCATGCCATCTACCGGCAAGCGTGACAGAGCCTCGCTGACACTGAACCGTGAAGTGATACATCAGTAGACGTGAGGAGCAGCGCGTGAAGTGCAGCGGGCGATGTCCTGTTCCACGTGTTGACAGCAGGGTAACCAGTACCTAACGGTCGGTACGTCATGTAGAGTAGTGACCCCATTGGTAATTATACCACCGCTCACGTGCCCAAACGCATCCGAGGACTTCTATTTCTCCAACGAAATACATTTGTTCCGCTGGAGTGAGCGTACGGGAGGCAAACGCAACAGTATGGACATGCTTCCCTGACCGTTTCTGGGGGACAGCTCCAGGCCCATACGCAGACGCATCTGTTGCGGCGATTATCGGCAATGTAGTGGCGAACAGCCGTAGTACCTGACTCGATGACAATATGAATTTCAGCCGTTTGAAGCTTTCAATGGCCTCGGTGTCCCAAATGAATGGAACGTATTTGCGCAGAAACCGCCGAAGTGGTTACGTGGCAAGTGTGGGAATCTTACTACTCAAGAATACTACTCAAGAATAAATCTTGAATAGTATTCCACCAGTCCCATGAATTACCTGAGCTGGCTGATATCCGTTTCACTGGTGTCTGGTGATGGTGTAGACGTTTTGTTTGAGAGGAGCGACTCTTTGACTGCTGACTTGGTGACCCAAGAACGAGAGTCCGCTCATGTCAAGGCGCCCGTTTTCGGCTTGAGCGGCGTCGGCGTCGGCGTCGGCGTAACCGCGCGGTGCATTATGGGACGCGTGACGTCACTGGTGACGTCACTGATGACGTCATCAGTGACGTCATTGTGATGACGTCATCACGATGACGTAATCCTTATCGTCATCACGATGACGTCATCCTTATCGTAGTCATCACGATGACGTCACTGATGACGTCATCCTTATCGCCATCGTAATTATTACGATGATGTTATCAGTGGCGTCATCATGATGACGTCATCCTCATCGCCATCGTCATCATCACGATGATGTCACTCATTACGTCATCACGATGACGTCATCCTCATCGTCATCACCATCATCACGATGATGTCAGTGATAACGTCATTCGTGACGTCATCGTGATGACGTCATCATGATGACGTCATTGTCACGTGTGACGTCATTACTGATGGTGGCGATGATGTCATCATGATGACGTCCCGTGGCTTCGGTGAGGTCACGTGATCCCAGCGACGTCACGTGACCCCCTTGAGAGCACGAGGGTCACGTGACGTCACGAGGGTCGCGTGACCTCACGGTTACGCCGACGGCGACGGCGACGCCGACGCCGTTCGGAGGAAGGAGTAGCTTGCAGGATAAGGAGGTGAGGAGGTGTCTCGTCGCTCGCCAAATCGCTTCCATGCGGTTTATACTGAATTGCCGCGAGACTGGCACCACATGTACGATTGGCACACGCTTCCATATTCCCTCTCATACTGTTTATGACAGTGCATATTTTAGAGCGCAGCTCTTAGGCGCCCGTTTCCGGCTTGAGCGGCGTCGCCGTCGCTGTCGGCGTCGCCGCTCAAGCGGGAAACGGGCGCCTAAGAGCTCCGGAGCAGATTGAAGATTGAGGGGAGGAGGAGGAGGGGTATACCCACCCCTGAGTACCCTTCCCTCCTCCTCCTCAAGAGCTGCGCTCCAATTCGGCGTTACAGGGAGTTGTAAACGGCTTTCATTTTTCTATTCGTAGCATTAGTTACATACCGTTTTAGAACAGACGCGTGCGAATAAATTTGCCATGGTTCTAATTACTCATGTTTATTCTTATTTCAGATGCCTTGTTAGCCACCACCGACACTCCGACACTCCGACACTCCAGAAGATGTGGAGAATCTTGCCAACCGGCTGTGACACATGAATAATATCATGACAAGTTTTTGCCTTGTAAATATGTTTTTTATGTTTATTTCTGCGGTCTGCAGTTTGTATTTTTTTAGATAAAGTGAATTTTATTAGTTTCCCATCTGTGTTGTCAATTTGGCCGGTTAAACTGGTGCATGGAGTGGACCAGCATTGCCGGTATACACAGTTGTACAGTATTACCAGTATACACATTTTCACAGTAAGACCGGTATGCTTAGTTTCAGTTTGTCCAGTTCCACCATTCAACCAGGGGCAATACTCCTGTTTGAAATGGCCCGGTTTGCAAAACTTTTCAAAAGGGGGCCGGTAACTGCCCTGCTGT